>CAUYQU010011463.1:0-86514 GCA_963574635.1 Cheracebus regulus | reverse complement strand
GACCCCTCCAAGGGAGAGCCACTGAATCTAGAAAGACTCTTCTTTGTGATGTAAGAGAAGAAATGGGAAAAGCAATAAAACAGACCCCACTGAGCTGGACAGACTCTGGCTTGCCCCAAAGCAGCTTTGTAGGAATGGGTGAGACCCTATCTTAAAAAAAAAAAAAAACAGAAAGAAAGAAAAGAAATAAGTGACTTCTCTCTTCCAGCAATAATCCCCTGAAAATATAATCAAAAAAAGAGATGGCATTCACAGCAATGACAACATCCAAAACCAAATAGAATGTCTTAATGTATTAGAAATGCTTTCTGCAAAGGAAACACTTCGCGTCCTCTTCCTATGACTACTGTTACTGCTACAGTAGTTGGTGGTGGTAGTACTGCGGTTACGTTATTGTTAGTGCTTTTGGTTAACATCAACCCTAGAAGAAATGCTTTTTGTGTACCTATTATGTCATTGCATTTTCATTGTTTCCATTTTGCAGTTCAGGAGTCCGTTTAAGGTCAAGCGATTTTTGCCCTAAGCCACCCAGCTGGAGATTGGTGGTGCCAAGGCCTGACGTCCATCAGCCAGGCTCTGGGCAGAGTGTCCCACGCTCATAATCTCAACACTAGGGAGGGGCAAACTGCAGTCTGCCTCCTGTTTTTTATAAATGCATTTTTGTTGGAACATGGTCCTACCCATTTATTTGTATCATTTTGGCTTCTTTTGGACCACAGGGGCCGAGCTGAGTCTTTTTGACAGAGAATATATGCCTCCCCACCCCCCCCACCCAAAGCTTACTTTACTCTCTGTCCCTTTACAGGAAAAGGTTGACAGTCTCTGCCCTACACTGCTCTAGGACTCATATCTAGATCAATGGGCACCCAATCACATTTGTGGAGGAAAAGATGGAATAGTATAAAGATAATCAGTTCTCTCAGGTCCTCACCCAGGAAATCCCAGTGGGACTATGTTTTTGCAGAAATTAGATGATGGGAGATATTTTATTAAATTATTATTAAGTTTATTTGGAGGTGGACAGGGTACAGTGGCTCATACCTGTAATCCCAGTACTTTGGGAGGCCAAGGCATGTGGATCACTTGAGGTCAGGGGTTCGAGACCAGCCTAGCCAGCATGGTGAAACCCTGTCTCTACTTAAAAAAAAAAAAAAAAAAAAAAAAAGCCAGGCATGGTGGTGCACGCCTGTAATCCCAGTTGCTCAAGAGGCTGAGGCAGGAGAATCCCTTGAACTTGGGAGACAGAGGTTGCAGTAAGCCAAGATTGTGCCACTGTGCTCTAGCCTAGATGAAAGAGCGAGACTTTGTATCAGAAAAAAATGATAATAATAAAGTTTATTTGGAAGAAAAAAAGGTAAAAATAACTAATAGGACTTTGAAATAGAATAGTGCATAGAAACTGGTCCTTCCATGTAGTCCAACATGGCAAACTATAATGGTTAAATAAAGGTTGATATTGTGATACAAATATAGGCAGACTAATGACACAGAACAATCCAATTCAGACCCTAGTGTCTATACACATTTAAAAAGTGCATTAAGATGGCAACACATGAGTCAGAAGGGGACAGATTGTTCAGAAACTCAGGCAGGAGTAATTGCTCATCTGTTTGCTAATTAATTTTGTAACATTCCTCCCCGAGAAGCAAAATAAATTCTTTGTACATTAATGTCAATCCACAAACCATTTTTTTAAGTAAAGGAAAATAGATGTGAATGTTTATTGAATTTGTCATCAAGGGAGGCCTTTCTGTGCATCAAGGGGAAATCACAAAGGAAAGATTGATGTGATTACATAATTGAGACTTCATCAAGTTACCAAATGGTTTACTGCAAGCAAGTGAAGAGTTGGGGAGACATTTGCAGCTGACCTGATGAGATTTTAGGATGTAATTGAGCAGAGGGCGCAAAATCATAACCCACAAAGTAGGAAATAAGAAGCAGTTGCTTCTTGGCCAGGTGCAGTCGCTCACGCTGTGATCCCAGCACTTTGGGAGGCTGAGGTGGGTGAATCACTTGAAGTCAGGGGTTTGAGACCAGCCTGGCCAACATGGTGAAACCCCATCTCCACTAAAAATATAAAAAATTAGCTGGATGGGTGCGGTGGCACACTCCTGTGGTCCCGGCTACTCCGGAGGCGGAGGCTGCAGTGAGCAGAGATCCAGCCACTGCGTTCCAGCCTGGGTGACAGAGCGAAACTCTGTCTCAAGAAAAGGAAGAAGTACTTGATATTTGAACTATTTCTGACTAATGGTCAAAGGAGGGTGAAAGAGGGTGGATGGAAACGTGGATGGCCCATCGCTTCATTGTCAGATGAGCAAGGCTTTTCTTGACCTTAAGGAGTGAGAACTGGACACCCACTGCTGTCGAGAGGATAGATTGCCACAGCCTTCCAGGACTGCTTTTGGCAACACTTCATACTCTACTAGAAAGCAGGCCTGAGAAAATAACCCAAAACGCTGAGGATGAGTAAATATAAAGACGATCGCTGCTGTGCCACTTACAGAAGCAAGAGTGTGGCAGCCTCGCTGGGAGGAGTGGGGCCAGGGTGGTGCTCGCTCTGCAGAGTTGCAGCGGAGGCCCACTGGGTCTGGTTGGGCCCTGCTCCTTGACCTTGTCCCTCCTCACTTCTCCTTTCTAGCCAGTAACCCATGTCTCCTACTTAGTGGAGTAGAAACAGCAGGAGAAATAGGTGTACCTTTTATTTTCATGTAGTGGCAAAATGACTTTCATAGAGCTGGACCTGGGCATCCTGGAGTTAGATCCACCAGGATTAGTACATGATTAGAGGTGCTCAGTCAGGTATCTGAAAGCTGGCATCCTTTTCACTTGCTCATAACATGGCCTTACAAAGTTCCAAAGACCTGCTGGAATCAAGGCCTCATGTTTCGGAATAAGAATGGGAATTCAGGCTGGGCGCGGTGGCTCACACCTATACTCTCAGCACTTTGAGAGTCCAAGGCAGGTGGGTCACTTGAGGTCAGGAGTTCAAGACCAGCCCAGCCGACATGGTGAAATCCTGTCTCTTCTGAAAATACAAAAAATTAACTGGCAGGTGCCTGTAATCTCAGCTACTCGGGAGGCTGAGGCAGGAAAATTGCATGAACTCTGGTGGTAGAGGTTGCCATTAGCTGAGATCGTATCACTGCACTCCAGCCTGGGTAACAGAGCAAGACTCCATCTCAGGGGGGAAAAAAAAGTATGGGAATTCATTTTATAGAAAGCATTTTTTATTATAGAAAAATCTTAGGAAAATTAAGAAAATTTTAAAGAGGAAAAGAATTCTCCGTACACTTGCTACCTAGAGATAATGTCAGCATTGAGTGTGGAATTTACTTTTCTTTTTCTATAAAAGGTATTTTTTTGAAAACAAAGATTTTATTATACAATCTGTGGATTTAATTCTTTAAATATTATGTCGTATGGATTTTCCATTCTATTAAGTAGCCTGGGAAGAATTTTAATGGCTGCATGGCTGTTTATGGAGATATGGTGTCTCAAGCTCTGTGTGGGATAACTAGGTTGCTTCCATTTCCTTACTGTAAACACTTTATCTACATCTTTGATTTCCTAAGGACAGGTATACTGAGGGACAGTGGGAGGGGAGGAGGGACAGGAATTCCGTCCTTTCTCATGTTCTTAATAAATATTGGTTCAAGGACGGATTTTTCATTGCTTTTTTGCTCTGGGTATCTCAGTTAGTAATTCATGGACATGGCAGCTCTTCAGTAAGGACATTCATTCATTCATTCTCAAATTTTACTAATTGCTTAGAGGCCAGATTCTTGTTAAATAGGTGGATAAAATTATAGTTGCTCCCCTTCTTAGGGAAAGGTCTGGCTGAGAGGCAGAGGCTAAAACAGTAAGCTGAGGAATGACACCTTGCAAAGTCATGTCTCCTAAGTGACGCCCTGGGGGCCCACCTGCAGTTTGCATGGGGTTGACATGCCAGGCATCCTGGGGTGTATTGGTACTATTTCAGCAGATCCATTGGGTGGGCTTGGCTTGGCTTTCTGCTTGTGGCCTTTTGCAAGGACTGTGGCACATCCACATGGCTGCTTTGGCTTTGGGGCTCCACTCATTTCCTCACGGTATGAAGTTCCCTGAGCCTCAGACATGGCATACGTGTGTCACTAGTGAGAACTGTGGGTAGAATCAGAAGCAGCTTTAAACCCTAGAACCCGCCTTCCCCTCTCCAGCCTGTTCAGATCCAGCATTTTAATCAGGGAAAGCCCCTTCCAATAAAAAATAGGCCTCAGTTTTCTCATCTGTAAAATGCGTGGGGTTTGGCTAGCTCTGCGTGTTTCTGAATGGCACTTAAGATGCACTCTTAACAATTCTAAGTTAATGTGTACTAGAAAAGATCTATCAAGTCTATTCAAAAGTATGATCAAAAGCTTCCTTTAAAATAACCAAGTTGTAAAAAGTGGATTGATTCATAGAGAAGTATCAATAACAATTAATCTTTTTTAAAGAAGATGGTGAGTCGGTGACTGGTGTTTGGAGGACACAAATCCTTCCCGTGTCGATGCTTTGCAGTCTTAAGTGGCAGGTGGGAGCCTGGCGTGTGAGTGCAGCCCGCTGGCCAGCCCCAGTCAAATGAATGGGCCTCTCTGCTTACTGTTCTTAAAACATCTTCAGAGACAGTTACACTTTTTCTTTCTGGTCACTGGCTGAGGACCAGAGCTTGGGAGTATTTCTGGTCTGGGCTGATCACAAGATCTTACTTCACAGCCTGTCTGCTGTCAGCCGTCTGACACAGGTGGGCCGGCCTTCCCATGTGACTCAAGGGGGCTGACAGCAGCCCATTGCAACGAATGTCTGCCTAGACCCCGGGCCTGATGAGTGCTTGACAGGTACACACTGGTGTGTCTGTGAGCACTTCGTGATTCTCAGCAGCAGGGTGAGGGCAGGGAAGGAAGCTTTTGGTGAAGAGCTTCAACCTGGGAGTATGCGAGGGAAGCGAACCAAGGTGTCTGTGGGCTTCTGGTCCCATGTACACCCTGAGGACATTGTGGGGGCCCCCACCCCTCTCCTGTGGTGTTGGCTTCATGTGTGTGTCTTTTCAGCTTACTGATAAGCAGTACAGGTAAGGTCTGAGTCCTGCTTTCCCTTGTATATTTGCTAGTCCCGAACGCACATGATGCTGAATTAATGTCTGGGCGAAACAGTCATCTGTGCCACAGATGGCACCAAGCACCAAGCTTTGGAGGCCCCCACAGTCTGTGGGAGACAGTCCAGGCTTGGGCTGGGCACTGCTCACAATACTGGAGAATTATTAAGATAGAGCAGCCAAGTCACCAGCTTTCAAGGAAACAAGTATAGTTAGGGAACTAAGAAAAAATAACAAGCATGATTCACAGTGTGATGCTTGGGATAAAAGCAGTAAATGCCTGGAGACAATGTCGACGCATCCAGGAGAGCTAGGAGAAGAGCTGGATTCCATTTGCAAAGGCAAAGGCAAAGGCAGTGTTTCAGGGGGTCACTCTCAAATCGATAGGTTTTGATGTTGTAGAAACAGGGAGCCCTGCTGAGTCTTCAAGAAAGTGGGTGGGAAGAAAGGCACATGGTCTGGAGATGTTTTGGAAGAAACAGTAGCTGTGTTTGGTGAACGCATGGGATGTACGGAGGAAGGTGTGAAGAATCTGGAGAGCTTGGAATGTCTCCCACAGACTGTGGGTCCTCCGAAGAGTCTGCAGTAGTTGCTTTGAATGCAAGGAAATTCTGGGATCGGCGCAGTGCTCTGAGAACAACCCCACAGCTGGGCATCACATCAAGGGGAGGAGGAGGGAGGTCTGGAAGGAGGGGGCCGGGAAAGGAAGAAGCAGGGGAGGGGGGAGGCAGGAGTGGGAGGAGGCCAGGTGAGAAGAAGCTCAGGCCTTGGAGAGGGGTTTGTACTCCCTCCTCTCCTCTTCCTGGCCTGCCTGGGAGATTCCCCAGGCTCAGATGTTCTCAGTCTGGCTGGTGAAAACATCCAGAGTCGTGGTTCCAGCCACTCTAGCCATCTCACTTTTTACAATAAAAACGGAGCAAGCAAAGAGCGCCTAGTGGCGACTTGTGGCCCTTGTTTTCCGTGCATCTCTGGTGTCTGAGTCACCAGCTTTGCACCCACATTAAGCCTTGAATGTGAGCAAGTTATAACCCAGCGTCTGGCGTGCAAAGCCTTAGCTCTCCTTCCCCTCCAGGTCTCCCATTCTTCTGTTGGTTTGTCTCCAACACAGCTTCCTTCAAAACCAACTCTCCTCCATTTATTACTGTCCCCAGTTTTGAGCACAGAGCCTCATTGCTAGAGCCTGGCACTCAGTAGATGTTCACTAAGGTGGCCTCTGTGTGTGGTCCCAGGTAGGTGTGGCACCCAGGAGATGCCCACCTTTCTCATACTCAGACTGGAACTCGTGGTCCTGCCCTCGTTCCTTTCTTTCACCCTGTGGTGTGGTCATGGCTCTGAATCACCGCTGCCACCTCCTAAACTGAACTCAGTTCCTTAGGGAAATACACCCCAGAGGGGCACTGTGAGTGAGTCTGATCTGCTGGCATGCCTGTTGGTGGCTGTCCATGCCCTCCGATGGGCCGTGCTCTTTTCTCCCCCAGGAAAAGACAGCCTGCCCGAGCCCCAGGCCACCAGTTCTTCATGTGCTCCGGGTGCATTAGGCGAGATGGGGCGCGTTCAGGTGTGGCCGTAGTTAGCGCTCTGGGTGCATGAAGAAGGGTTCTGCTGATCAGGCTTCTGTAAGAGGGAGGGGCCATCTGCCCAGGTGGCAGGAAAGGTTTGGATCTCACTGCGCCTAGGCTGGTCCACCCTGAGGGGGAGCTTTGCCTTCCCTGCCAAGCCACGCCCAGAAGCATCCCGGCAGGGACACCAGTCACGTGTTGACTCCACTTGGGCTGTTGCCCAGACCAGTCAGGTCAGGGCTAGGAGGCAGATTTCCATGATTTTGCCTTTGGAGTGAGAGAGGGAGCTGGGGTGTTAACCCGGTGGTCTCTTTATGATCCCACCAAGTGACTCTGAAAGCCAGGTGTCCCTCCCACCCACCCCAGGCCCCGAAGCCTTTTCTACTGCAGCAATGGGGTCCGAAGCCTAGGGTGCTGGGTGTCAGGCTGTCACTAACAGGAGGACCGACCCTCTGGGGAGAAACATCTGTGGGTTTTAGGGTCCTCTGGAATCGGCTTTTGCTCAGGGAGGGAGGTGGGCAGATGTGGATGTGATGAGTTTCCATCGACAGAGGCTGGTGACAGAAATTACAGAGAGCAGGTCGAAACTCACACCTTTTTTTTTTTTCTAACCTGGAGGAAATCTGATGAAATCAACATGATACTCCAGAAATTATCCTCAAACACAGAGAGTGAGTCACCCTAAACAAGGCACGCAGCGAATTGGCAAGGGAGGAGCAAGAGCAGTATTTATGCCTTCAGCCCCTCCAGGCTGGCTGCTTTCCTTCTTCAGGGTTCAGGTTCGTGGCCACAGGAGAACTTGAACAGTCTGTGCGGTCAGCCTGAGGCTCCCGTAAGGCCTTCTCCACCCCAGACGTGCTCTCATTAGGTTGTTTTTTCTGGGTTGGTTTGTTGTCTAATGGTTCCTTGGGGCAGATCGTTGGCAGAGGCCACAGCGAGAATATTCTGTGATCTGGAGTCTGCGTGTGGCATGATGGCAGCCGTAGCGGAGTAGGTGTGTGCAGGTTCTTGAGCTTGCCGCCAGAATCGGTGGGTGATGCCTTCTGTGTGCAGTGATGCTGTCTGTTCAGAGGCTGCCCTCTTGGTTCCTGGGGAGGAGCCAAGAGCAACCTCTTTTGTCTCTAGATGAGTCAGCCTTTACACAGAAAAAGGAAAAGCTTATCAGTTATAAGATTGAATGTGCCTTCCTGTCTTCCTAGACCTGACCCCTGCCTGGGAGGAGAAGAGGGGAGATGGAGCCTGCTCTTCTAGGGGGTCTAAAGATCCAGTGGTGGCTGCCCTGCCCAGGGTGGGCCCCGCAGCTGCAGGCTGTCCTGGAGAAGTGGCTGCTGGGACCTGCTGAGTAGAGGGTGGCCAAGCTTGTACAGCTGTCCAGATAGATCCAAGGTGCCCACCAAGGGAACGCATCGGTGTTTTGAGAATGTGTGGCTTAGGTTTCAGGAATAGAGTAGAATTCCTAAATTCAGCCTCCTGAGTATAATCCTATCACATCAGCTATTTAGCTCCTTAAAGATTGTCCCAGAGATACCTACCAAGATACATCTGAAACGACTGTTTGTTTAAATCAAATTCATTCATTCATTCATTCGGGTTTGAGAGCTGACCATGCACAGGTCCATCTCAATATGACAGGAACAGAAAAGGACAGACAGATGGTCCCAAGTCCTGGGAAAGCTCGGATTCTTGTAGAAAAATTGGGCCAGGGACAAGTCAGTGAGCGGTATGTCTAGTGGTGATAAAGAAAGGCAGAGAAAGCGGATGGGGTGAGGGCTGTTCCCATTGCATTGACATTTGAGCACAGACCTGAATGAAGTGAGGGGATGAGAGCATCTTGTTTCTGGCCAGGGCCTTCCATACCAAGGACCTTCCGTACTTTGCATGTGCAAATGCCTCGTGGTGGATGGGGCTTGGTATCTGGGGAAGTGCATGGACACCAGAAGAGTCGAGCAGAGGGAGGCAGAGAACAGCAGGAAATGGGACAGGTGCAGATGATGTTGGGCTTCTAGGGCACTGGATGCTGCTGCTAAGAGCCCAGGAGCCTTTGGAGGGTTTCACACAGAGTCCTGAGGGTGTCTGACTGACTTTTCAAAACGTTCTGGCTGCTAATTGAGGGGTGGACTCCAGGCCGCAGGCAGGCCTGCTGGAGAGGAGCTAATGACTGTAATTGTGCTGAGAGATGGTGGTGGTGTGGAGGTGCTGGGGAGAGGTCAGCCAGAGGTTGTGTTCTGCAGGTGGAGCCACCGGGAGTGCATGAGAGAGGGACGGGGCAGGGAAGACAGGGAGGTATGTGGGCTTTTTGGCTGGTTGGATGACGCTACCGTGCATGGCTGAGACGGGAGAGGACAGGAGCAGGGTTTGGGGCCAACTCCAGAGTTGGCTTTGGATCCAGGACATTCAAGATGCACCTTAGGTACTGAAGGGAGTGCTTGGGGGGGCAGGGAGGCATCTGAGTCTGAGGTTCAGGGCCACTTGTCAACAGAATGGCAACACAGCCATGTCCACCTGTGCTTTGAGGGGGCTCAGGCTGCCTGGGCATTGCAGTTGGTGGCTCCTTAGCAGTTTTCCTAGCCAAGGGGAGATAGCCACACTCATGAACACACATTCTCTCTCCTGGCATGTGCCTGGGAAGGTAGGTAACGTATGTTTCCTAATGTTTTCTAAATTTTAAAAATGTTTTATTGTGTACATTTTCATACATGTACGTAATTTTAGGGAAGATGGCATAATGAACCTTTGAGAGCTCATTATAAAGTCAATTGCAGCATCGTGCCCGTGACAGCACCACTTTACTAATAAAGCAAGGAGCCGTTCACGGGCATGGCACTCGGGCTGGGTGAGGCTGATCTGATGCTCTGGGCCACAGGCTCTGCATGCCGTGCACTGGTGAGTCACTCTAGGACCTCGCCGGGCAGGAGAGCAGTGGAACTAAGAGAGGGGGCGAGAGAAGACGGGCTTCCTGGAAGCTTGGGTGAGGCCTGGCTGCTCCACACAGCAGTTGAAGAAACAACTCAGAGGTGGACAGTGCCGGGCCGGCTGGAGACACAGCAAGCTCCAGCGACTGTGGCAGGCGATTGATTTAAGGGTTGAGATCAGTGGTTTGTAACCCTGGAGGTGCAGGTGGAGACTGAGTAGTGGGGGGCTTTGCGTCCCAGGTCAGGGGAGATTGGACTGATTTCTTAAAGGCAGTGAGCACTGCCTGGAGGTGTTCGAGCAGGGCAGCAGCATGGCTTTGAGGAAATCCAGGGCTCACCAGGGCTGTTGGCGAGGAGCTTGAGAAGTGCCAGGGGCCCAGCAGCCACTGCCAGCAAAGGCCTGGGGAGCCCTGGGCGTGGGAAGAAACACTTAGCAAGGCTGAGAGCAGAGTGTTTTGTCAGGCTCACGTCTTGGCTGCATTACCCTGGGCAAGTAAGTTGCTTTAGTGATCTCTCGAAGCCCATTTTCATGGAATCTGCACAAGGGTAGCCAAGCCTCGTCCCTGCTGCCCTCTTTCTGTCCCTTGAGGACACAGTGGGCTGGTGCCTGGTGGAGCTTAGAGCGAGCCTGTGCTGTAAGGGGAAGGCACCTGTCAGCCTCTACACCTGTGCAGTCTAGGATCTGCTGTTAGACTCCATGGGGGAGGCGGGTGATCCAGGGGAGATGGACAGGTCATCACCCAGCCGTGGCCAGTGAGGGTGGCCACACCAGGCTGAGCTGGGAGGAGGAGGAGGGGTGGGAGGGGAGAGGACTCTGCTGTAGGAAAGAGGACAGAGCTGACCTCCCAGCGAGGGGCACACAAGGCAGCCCTGGGGTGCTGGCTGCATCCTTCATCCCGTGCCAGCTCCCTGTGGATGCGGCAGCGTCTGGAGGGACAGAGCTTCCCTTTTAGCCCTCACTCCGGCGCCGCCTGCTCAGGAAGGTTTCGGGAGCGTGAACTCTCCATGCTCGCTCCACACCGGGGCTGGCTGCCCTCTTTCTGTACTGTAAAACGGCCCCAAGGGTTTGGACAGTGGGCACCTCTGTTACTCAGCCCTGAATGTCTGAATGAGTGTTACAGCTCCACCCGAGGATGACCTCCCTCTGGTTCCGGGGAAGAAGCTGTCATTCTGGAGATTTACAGAGCATTGAGGGCCACAGGACAAACGTCTCCCCTCTGCTGCACGGAGGGGAGGGCTGCCTGTGAGTGAGAGCGCTGGTGCCCTTGGGAACACGAGGCTTCTGGGCCCTGGGAGTCGGACTTCCCTGCGTGGCTTCTCTTGGGCTGGAAAGGGTGAGGGTGGCAGAGTCCACAGTTGTTGCCTCGTCTTCCTTGAATGGCCTCCTCTGTGGGAATAGGACTGTGGATCTCTTTCTAGAACTGCACACACTTTAGCTTTTTGTCTCCTCACTGGCTTGGGGGAGTGGCCATATCCCACCATCAATAATAAACACAGACACCACGTGGTGCATCTCGAAAGCACATGTGGGGTTCTGTGACTTCTTTCCTCTGCCCCTGGGGAGCTGAAGGCCTTAGGTCCATAGTTTTCAAAGAAAACGATGTTGCTGCTTTCAGTTTTCCCTTATCTCAGCCAGAGTTTTCTTCCTCAGTCAGAAAGCTGCAGTGACTTCCCGGAGTCTCCTGGGCAAGACTGACCTTCACCCCCGCGTTACGCCCACTCACCTGACCTCCTGCCTTCACTGTGGGCCTCCACACAGCCCCTCCATCCCTCTAGCCCCCGACGCTGGTGCAGCCAGGTCTTCACCATGCGCACCTGTGCTTAGGGCTCCCACTGGCCTCTGGGCCTCCTCCTCCTCCTCACTGATCACTCACTGGCATCTCGCCTTCTATGGGCAGCTCTCTGAGCCCCACCAGGTGGCCAGTTGTGCTCTCCAGACCCTGTTCCTGCTACCGCCCTAGGCCCCACCAGGCCTGGCAATGCCCTGAGCAGCCTGCATGGAGCTCCAGGTGCCTGACCCCGGCCTCTGCTGACAGCTGTGCAGAGCCAGGACGTGCCCGGAAGCTTCTGGGAATGCCTCCCTCTTGTGCCCAGGTGGACTTTTTGTTTACCCTCCATGAAATAACGCCTCCTGGTGTGAATGGGAAACCAGGCAATGCCACAGTCATGAGGAGGCGGGGTGGCCAAAGGGGCCGAGGCAGCCCTTGCCCTTCTGCAGGAGAGACATTGGTGATTACCAGGAGCCTTTGTTCAGCCACGGTGACCCAGAGTCTCACCCGGCGCAGTCCTCAGAGCAGCTCTGGCCTGGGTGGGGGTGGTAACACCCCAGTCCCTTACAGGATGGGCAGGTGGGCTCCAGTTGCCCTCACAGCTGACACCCCCTGATTTCTCCTCCTCCTCGGGTGCAGTCAGACGGAGACTCTCAGGCAGGAGCTGTCACCATCACACGTGAAAGGCCACGTGGCAAGCTCTGGTTGTGGGCTGAGATTGTCCTGAAGCTCCTCCCCTCACCCACTCAGGGGTCTCCTCTTTTCCTCCCTGCATTGATTCTCTTCAGTAAATGATCCCGTGTTTTTGTATGGGAAGGATTTTTACTCCTTGCTCAGAGTATTGAAGTCAGGCTGCTCCAGAGAGGGCTGTTGCTGGAGTCTCCGCAGTGGGGCCTCCAAGCAGCCTGGGGCTTGTACATGCGGCCCTTGCATTTGGGGGCTGTTGGGCTGCCATCTGCCTGGCTGTGGTAGGGTGATTTCTGGAGTGGCGGCAAGACCCCTTTCTCCAGTTCTACATGCAGTCTGTGCAGACAGAACCACTTGGTCATTGATTCTGGTGGGGGGCGAGGGTGCTGTGCCCCCAGGGCTTGTCAGTGCTGAGCCTCAGTGTCCCAGACCCCAGCAGGATGGTAGAGTGTGGGGTGGGAGGAGGCCTCCTCCTGGCCTGAACATTGTCTCTTCCAGCCGGGGAGTCTGGGTCCAAGGCGGGGTCCAGTGGTCTCCCCACACATAGTTCTTTGGGGCTGGGAAAAGGGAGTACGCTCAGAGACTTGACTATCCTAACTTCATAGGGAAAGATAGAAACATCTGTGACCACCCAATTCAGAGGGAGCTGCTCCATTCCTTCCTGTGAATAGCTGGCCTGTGTGAGTGCTGGCCTCCACTCCGCCCCTCCCTACCATGCTGGGCAGGAAAGACAGCGGAGCTGGGCTCAGGTAGGTGTTTTTTAAGGGAAGGGCCCCCAGGAGGGCAGCTCTGTCCCTTTTCTCCTGCTTCCTACCACATTCAAGCACCACAGCCCCGGCGGTTCCAGCCAGGGAGGCTCGTCTTTCACAGTTCCAGGGGCTGCAAGGCCAAAGTCAAGGCGCTGGCCGACTCTGTTCCCGGTGAGGGCCCTCTTCCTGGCTTCATGTGTCCTCACGGGGTAGAGGGAGAGAATAGAAGCTCTCTGGTGTCTTAAGTAAAGGCACTGATCTGGTCATGGGGACCCACCTTCATGAACACTTCTAATTCTAGCTACTCCACCGCCCAGTGCCATCCAATTAGGGGACAGAGCTTCAGCATGCCTTCGGGGGAACACGGTTCAGTCTGTAAGGCATGCCTTCTCTCCAGACAGCGTTCAAGTGCAGAATGCAGCCTTTTGAGGCCTTGAGATGGGAAGGACACCTCCTTCGAGCCGGTCACGTGGAGCTGGGACTGCACCTTCTGATGCGGTGGTGACAGTGGCTGAGACTTGGCAGGGTTAAATATTGAACACAAGATTGTCCCTAGAGCAGCATGTGGCCACACGCCTGGCTCTGCTCACTGCACAGGGGCCCTCCGAGCCATAGTCACTGCACGTGGAGCCTGTGGGATGGTCAGGGCTCTGTCCTGGCTGCTGCAGAAATGCTGCAAAGGGTGGTGTCAGGGCTTCCGGGTCTCTGCATGGTAAAGGCAGCACACTGGGTCAGAAGCTACCTTCTCAGCTGTCTCACATATACCTCAAACCATCGATATGTGCCTGGTTATGGTAGGCGTGAGATTTGCCTGCTCAGAGCTCTAAGTACTGTGGCCAGCTGTGACGGTGTCTGCCAGTTTCTCTTGGAGAGCATGTGAAGTTCACCGCTTTGACATGGGCTCTCCACTGTTCTGTCTTCTCTCCCTGGTGAAGGCCCTGGTGAAGGGTCTGCTCAAAGCCAGTCACCTCATTCATAACCAGAACACCCTACATGCGTCTGTCCTGTCTGTGTGCCCTTCCAGAAAAAAAAGCAGAGGCCTTAGGGGTAATTCTTGTGGTCTCTTCCACAGAAAGATCTTTCTTGCCTAGTAACAATGGTTCAGTAAATACACCCCGGTTTCTTCTGCCCCATTGCCTTGAGAATACCTCCTGGCTGCTCTGTGTTGTATTTAGAATTGTTTATTTGGGGTGCAAGGGGGATTTCAGGAGCGCATGGGGAGGGGGCATCATCTTCGGGGCCTCTGCTGGGCTGTGCTCACTGATAGCTGCTTCCCAGGGCTGAGTCATCATGATGACTGCTGGGGCACTGGGCCCAGCCACTCTGAACAAGCAGAGGCCGATTTTTCCTTTTCTGAGCCCTGCGGCTACCAGTGTGGACTGTACAGTCTTGCTCTGTCCTCCTCTTCGACTGTAATGAATGGGCTCACATTTCACAAACCCCCTTATACCCTCAGGAAGAGCAGGTGCAAACGGCTGGCCAGAAAACACTGCTTGGGCTGTGTGTGCCCAGCAGTGTTTTCTGTGCCAATGAGACAAGCACAGAGTGGGCACAGAGGCCAGGGAGCGAGCACTGCTCTGCCCTGTTGGGCCAGAAAAGATGAAATGGGGCTATTCTCATTGGAACAGCCTGGAAGAAAGAGGATTCCCACTTCCCACAAAATTACCATTGAACCCATGTTTCGCTTGCTCAAGGGACTTTTTTTTCCTCCCCTACTTTCAGGAAGAAGCATATTGCCAAGTGGACGCCGCCGTGCAGCGTGTTTGCTTGACACAGAAGCGTCAGCGTCTGCTGGGATAACTGGAGGGAGAAACATGAGGCCTTAGCAGCTCTACCTGGGAAGCGAGTTCCAAGATGGCGGCTCAGAGGATCCGAGCTGCCAACTCCAGTGGCCTCCCTCGCTGCAAGTCAGAGGGGACCCTGATCGACCTGAGTGAGGGCTTTTCAGAGACGAGCTTTAATGATGTCAAAGGTGAGCTTCTGGGGAACAGGACTGTGGCTTAGGGGGAACACTGGGATTTGCAAGTTGGCACTTGAGGACATTTCTGCTTTAAAGATTGCCAGTTTCACATTCAGATAATTAGAATTTAGTTCTTTAAACTTCATCGTGTTATAGACTTAGCCCTGGAATAATAGTCACTGGTATTATTTTTTGGTTGTTGTGAGGAGGTTTTGAATGTTCCCCCTCAGTAGTGAAACCCCTTCTTCATACAGGATATGTTTGTTTTGTTCTTGATAAAATTTGGTGACAGTGTGGTGGGGATCGTGGTGGTACCAAAACCCAGGGGAACAGAGAGTGTGGCAGACAGGTGACATCTTGAGAACCACGAGAGAAGATTAAAGGTGGTTTAGGGCAGGGGTCAGCAAACCTTTTCTCTAAACGGTCTGTTAGGAAGCATGTTAAGCTTTGCAGGCCATACACAGTCTCTGTCACAACTATTCACTGCTGCCTTGTCGCATGAAAGCAGCCACAGAAGTCAGTGAGTCAACAGCCCTACTCATGCTCCATGACAGTCCTTGCAGTCAGCCCCATCTGGCCCCAGGGTTGTGCTTTACCAACCCCTGGTCTAGAAGGTGGTCCTAAGGTTTGATAACCCTGGGTCTCTGGGTTTCTCCAGTGGCCTCATAAAATTGAGTTAATGAGAAAACCTATATTTTGGACACCAAGGTGGATACCAGCAGGTCATTTTCTTCCTAGACATCTGTCCCTACCTAGGCCACGTTCTGTCTCTCTCACATGCACCGCTGGGGCTTGGCAGCTTCAGCGAGAGCACCATCATCATCAGTATCATCCCTTGCCTTTCTCTTAGCGGTTGAACTTGTCTTGCCTGGAGCACAGCTGAAAAGTAGGAACTTTACTTTGACCTTTGTATCCTCAGCCCCAGCCTAAAGTAGGTGCTAAGTAAATGTTTCTTGAACTAAACCACTATCCCCCAGATAAAGCTGTAATCCTCTACCCTGATCTACTAGAAATTATCCTCACCATGTTTTTGTCTGTCTGATTGAGTAGTTGTCCTTCCGCTTTATCCCAAATATCTTCTCCCTGCCCCTGATTGATGCTGGCCTTCCTGAGCACTGCTGTAAATATTCTTTAAAAGAAAAGACTAGCCAATATGAGATTTTATTAATAAGAGAGCAACAGTGATTGGGTGTTGCTATAAATAACTGAAGCATTTATTTTTCAGGTTCTGTTCCTAGACATTGTTTTTGTAGTTTATAGCCCAATTCATCAGAGTTAAAGCTAGAACTTGTGAGCATAAATTATGTGATTTGGGCAGAGTGTTGAAGTGAGGAGAGCAGAGTCTTATAAAGTGAGATGAATTTTTAAAAATAATGATAGTGCTCTGGAAAAAATACTGACTGTTATCCCTAAAAGAATCCCAGATTTGCAGGAGGAAGACAAACTAGACAGTCTCGAACGTGAGGAGGAGAACAGCCTTGAGCATGAAGGGAAGGGTGTTTTGAGAATCTGAGGTGGACAGGACCATGGGATCTCCGACCTCACCCGGAGATCCTCGGGACTCTGCTTGTGAGGCGCCACATGTCACCCAGGCAGTGTGCCAGCCAGCAGCTTCACACACATCCCGGTGGTAGACAGACTTTAAGGTGGGAATTTATTCCAGCCAAAATATCTACGTGGAATCTTCTGCTGTGATGAGTGTTTTGCTGCATAAGAACATAGGCAGAGGGATAGGAAATGTTTTATTCAGTACATTGAACTTTTAACACCCAGGGAGAATTATGTATTAAAATCAAGGTGGCTGTGAATCTGGGTAACACTCCTCAGAATTCATTAAGGTGGCATTTGATAGGGATTCTCTGTCATTTGATGGGATGGAAGCCCTTCTCCAGTGTCCCCAGCTGCTTGGTGGCAATTGACTGATGGAGGGCCTCATCCAGAAGGGGGTTCACACCGCAGTCCATCTCCCTGGGGTTCTGGAAAGGAAGAGTGGGGTGGTTTCCCTTGGGTAAGCCTGATCCCTTGAGTGAAATCTGTGACCACTTCTCTTCCAAGGAGAGTGCTGGGAATTTTAAGTGAGACCATTCTTATTCTTCAGTTGGATAAAACTGAGTGATAATTCTCATCAATACATTTTAGGCTATGCATAAAGCATGCTTAATTGCTTTGGTTTCTTAAAACTACTATGAGGGAATTATTCCGGGGGAGCATAATAAGGACATAACCTTTAAGGGATTCTAGCAAGAGTGTAATGGCCAGCAAGCTTTATTTAATTTTCATTTAGTTTTCATCTTTATGTGACATTTCCAGTAGATGTGTCAAGGAGACAAAATGGTTTATATTCCTGGAGATCACAACCAGCAAGCCAGGAGTGGGGGAGAAGAGCATATGTATCCTCTGGCCTCAGCCTGACCCACATCACTTCTTCCCATCTCTCCATCAAAGCCATTTTCTTTCATGGGTTTTGGTTCACTCTCATCTCATATTAAATAATTTGTCGGTTTTATGATTTTTATTAGAGCACAAGGGCATAGCCAGGGGGAACTCAGACATTGCTTTGACCAACACCAGGATCCAATAACATAGGTTATGGCTTCTCTGTGTCATTTAAGCATATGTGATAATCATTCATTCCACAAATACTCATTGAGCCCCTGCTATGTGCCAGGCCTTGTACGAGGCCCAGGGATACAACAGCAAACAAAACAGGCTCCAATGGTGCTGATACCCTGATGGGGAGATGGAGGCTCTCCCCCTCCCCCCCCACACAAAAAAACTATACATATATACATATATTTTCCTTTATATATGTATGTAAAGTATGTAGAGAAGGAAAAAT
Organism: Cheracebus regulus; assembly: GCA_963574635.1. Classification (NCBI taxonomy): domain Eukaryota; kingdom Metazoa; phylum Chordata; class Mammalia; order Primates; family Pitheciidae; genus Cheracebus; species Cheracebus regulus. Next base: position 68,926 of record CAUYQU010011463.1, on the reverse strand, counting down.
TCTGAGTTCTTGGCTCAGGCCCCTATAACAAAAGAGAAAAGCATGCAAACTTTCTTAATACATGTTTTATATATATTACAGATATATTATGTGTATATTTCTTTTTAAGGAAATGAAGACTTAAACAAGTAGTTAAACCCGAGGAGTCTGATGAGGTGTGGAGAGTCCTGGAAAAATGTGATGAGACAAAAAAAAGCCTGAGCAAATATCATGAGTGGGAGGCCAGCAAGGCCTGGGCAGTGCAGACTCCCCGTGTCCTTGGAGATAGGATGCTCTGTCCCCGACATATACGGAGGGCCCCTCCCTCTTGAGCGTCTATGACCCGCTTCAGGGGGCGGGCAGGGAGTCCTTCCTGCACCTGCTGTTTCTTAAATTCCTCCAGCTTAAAATATTCATGGTGCTATATTTTGGGGTAGCATGTTCTGAACCCCATCAGGTACATGATGTAGTGGCTGGTGATAAGAACTATGGAAGAAGATAACATTGTGGTCAGGAGATCGCTATTTCACATAACATCCTGTGTGTCCTCAAGTTGGGTCAAACATTATTATGATAAGTGCCTTATCTATGTCTTTGCATTTAGTCCTCTCCAAAGCCCATGGAGGAAACATACTTTTTCTCCACCATGAGTGGCATCTTGGGCTCTGGAGATCAACAGTTTCTAAGGGCTCCATTCAAATCCAGGTCTAGTGATCCCAAAGCTAGGTTCTCTGAGATGCCCAGACAAACAGCCTGCTGTAATTTCATGGGGGGAGGTAGGTGGGGTTTCAAGTGCCAGGAATGCTGCAAGCCAAGCACATCTCTGTAACCCAGTTAACGTAAATGAATAGAAACTGTCTACCTGATTTGCTAACACTTTACCAAGGAAGTGTAAGTATTTCCTTTCAAAGGAAAAGGAAACTGGCAGGTGATTTTTGGGGATGCGGGGGGTGGGGGCAATTGAATAGAATATGATGACATGATGACTGCGGAGTTAATCCCATTAGAAAATCTGTAGGTTTAGTTCAACTAAAAATTTATTCCTTTCTTTGCTCATTTGCTTTGGCAACTTAGAAAAAGAAGCTTCCTTTCTTTCTTTCAATTGTTTATTACAGGAAGCAGAATGTCAGCAGACTCTGGTAAGGGAGGCAGTTTGGGATGTGGGGGAGGGGAGTCCTGGGGAGAAGTATATATGCTTATTTTCTTTGGGGAGAATGTTCTTCATCTTCTGAATATGCCTTCTTGTGTATGAGAGGGAGAGAAAACACTTAGCTATTTAATCATATAAACCCCCTATCTTTCAAAACACACCACTTGTTTAGTTTATTTTTGCTGTTTCCATTGCCGTCTACATTGGTTCTTACAGAGTTCAATGGTAGGAGCCATAAATTAACTTGATTCACTTTTTAAAGGGTGAGAATTTTTCAGAGTGCGTCAACACTTGCTCAACGATAGTATGAGCTATGACTAGGCATAATCTCTCATTTTCAAGATATGTGGGCAGTCTATTTTCGTGTTGATTTTAAATGATCATTTAAAATAGGTTGGGCTGGGCACGGTGGCTCACGCCTGTAATCCTAGCACTTTGGGAGGCTGAGGTGGGGGAATCACTTGAGGTCAGGAGTTTGAGGCCAGCCTGGCCAACATGGTGAAACCCCATTTCTACTAAAAATACAAAAATTAGCCAGGTGTGGTGGCACGCACCTGTAATCCTAGCTACTTGGGAGGCTGAGGCAGAAAATCTCTTGAACCCGAGTGGTTGAGGTTGCAGTAAGCTGAGATTGTGCCACAACAGTCCAGCCTGGGTGATGGAGTAAAACGCTGTCTCAAAAATAAATTAATTAATTAAATAAAATAAAAATAAAAGAGTTTGGAAGAATCTGACTTCAGCATTCATACTTTATCTGATGAAGCAGTTTGGTGAGGAACAGGTTGAGCTTGGAAATTTAAGAACCACGTCAAGGGAACCTTTCCATCCACAGGCAGAGCTTGGAATCAGCTCACACGTGTTACTGCGGGAGTTTTGGGAGAATGTTCATTTCCAGTCCCCAGTTACATGCAGTGGTCACCTAACTCATCAGGTCACTATGTTTTCTGAGTAAATCACATTCAGTTTCTCTTTGTATCTAGTAGCAGTTCTGTTAAGAAGTTAAAGTCGCCCAAAATGAGATGTTTAAGGCATAGGGCGTGTTAAGTACTCCATTTGCCTTTCTGTGAGTGATGGAGAGGCTTCCTCTGTGGTCTTTCTGCCTGGCATAGGCTGTCAATTTGGAAAGTGACCGAGTAACAATGGTGCTGTCACGAACCAGTTTGTTGGCCAGGTAAATTATGTACCAAATTTCACTTTGGTTTGGTGCTGTCGGTGACTTGCCTGGGATATTGCTCACCTGTCCGTTTTGCCACCTTCCTCCCTCCCTTCTTTTGGAAGTGCTCTGGGTGCCCTGCCGGCCTTGCCCTCACCGTCTGTTTCCTTTGTGTTTTACACAGTGCCTTCTCCCAGTGCCTTGCTAGTAGACAACCCCACACCTTTTGGAAATGCAAAGGAAGTGATTGCGATCAAGGACTATTGCCCCACCAACTTCACCACGCTCAAGTTCTCCAAAGGAGACCATCTCTATGTCTTGGACACATCTGGCGGTGAGTGGTGGTACGCGCACAACACCACAGAAATAGGCTACATCCCCTCCTCCTACGTGCAGCCCTTGAACTACCGGAACTCCACACTGAGTGACAGCGGTATGATTGACAATCTTCCAGACAGCCCAGATGAGGTAGCCAAGGAGCTGGATCTGCTCGGGGGATGGACAGATGACAAAAACGTACCAGCCAGAAGGTACAGTAATAACCCTTTCTGGAATGGAGCCCAAACCAACCCGTTTCTGAATGGGAATGCACCCGTCATGCCCAGCTTGGATGAGCTGAATCCCAAAAGTACTGTGGATTTGCTCCTTTTTGACACGGGCACATCCTCCTTCACTGAATCCAGCTCAGCCACTACAAACAGCACTGGCAACATCTTCGACGAGCTTCCAGTCACAAATGGACTCCACGCAGAGCCGCCGGTCAAGCGAGACAACCCCTTCTTCAGAAGCAAGCGCTCCTACAGTCTCTCAGAACTCTCCGTCCTCCAAGCCAAGTCTGACACGCCTACATCATCGAGTTTCTTCACCGGCTTGAAATCACCTGCCCCTGAGCAATTCCAGAGCCGGGAGGATTTTCGAACTGCCTGGCTAAACCACCGGAAGCTGGCCCGCTCTTGCCATGACCTGGACTTGCTCGGCCAAAGCCCTGGTTGGGGCCAGACCCAAGCTGTGGAGACAAACATTGTGTGCAAGCTGGACAGCTCCGGGGGGACTGTGCAGCTCCCCGACACTGGCATCAGCATCCATGTCCCCGAGGGCCACGTCACCCCTGGCGAGATGCAGCAGATCTCCCTGAAAGCTCTGCTGGACCCCCCTCTAGAGCTCAACAGCGACAGGTCTTGCAGCATCAGCCCCGTGTTGGAGGTCAAGCTAAGCAACCTGGAAGCGAAAACTTCCATCATCTTGGAGATGAAAGTGTCGGCCGAGATAAAAAATGACCTTTTTAGCAAAAGCACAGTGGGCCTCCAGTGCCTGAGGAGCGACTCAAAGGAAGGGCCATATGTCTCGGTCCCGCTGAGCTACAGCTGTGGGGACACAGTCCAGGCACAGCTGCACAACCTGGAGCCCTGTATGTATGTGGCTATCGTTGCCCACGGCCCAAGCATCCTCTACCCTTCTACTGTCTGGGACTTCATCCATAAAAAAGTCACAGTGGGGCTCTACGGCCCCAAACACATCCATCCATCCTTTAAGACAGTAGTGACCATTTTTGGGCACGACTGTGCCCCAAAGACACTCCTGGTCAGTGAGGTCACCCGCCAGGCACCCAGCCCTGCCCCGGTGGCCTTGCAGCTGTGGGGTAAGCACCAGTTCATTTTGCCCCGGCCCCAGGATCTCAAGGTCTGTATGTTTTCCAATATGATGAATTACGAGGTCAGAGCCAGTGAGCAGGCCAAAGTGGTGCGAGGCTTCCAGCTGAAGCTGGGCAAGGTTAGCCGCCTGATCTTCCCCATCGCCTCCCAGAACGCCAGTGAGCTCTCTGATTTCACGCTGCGGGTCCAGGTGAAGGACGACCAGGAGGCCATCCTCACCCAGTTTTGCGTCCAGACTCCTCAGCCACCCCCCAAAAGTGCCATCAAGCCTTCCGGGCAAAGGAGGTTTCTCAAGAAGAATGAAGTCGGGAAGATCATCCTGTCCCCGTTTGCCACCACCACCAAGTACCCGACTTTCCAGGACCGCCCGGTGTCCAGCCTCAAGTTTGGCAAGTTGCTGAAGACCGTGGTACGGCAGAACAAGAACCACTACCTGCTGGAGTACAAGAAGGGCGATGGCATCGCCCTGCTCAGCGAGGAGCGGGTCAGGCTCCGGGGGCAGCTGTGGACCAAGGAGTGGTACATCGGCTACTACCAGGGCAGGGTGGGCCTCGTGCACGCCAAGAACGTGCTAGTGGTGGGCAGGGCGCGGCCCAGCCTGTGCTCAGGGCCCGAACTCAGCACCTTGATGCTGCTGGAGCAGATCCTGCGGCCCTGCAAGTTCCTCACCTACATCTACGCCTCCGTGAGGACCCTGCTCATGGAGAACATCAGCAGCTGGCGCTCCTTCGCTGACGCCCTGGGCTACGTGAACCTGCCGCTGACCTTTTTCTGCCGGGCGGAGCTGGATAGTGAACCTGAGCGGGTGGCGTGCGTCCTGGAAAAGCTGAAGGAGGACTGCAACAACATGGAGAGCAAAGAACGGAAGTCCTTCCAGAAGGAACTCGTGATGGTGAGTGCTCAGCAGGCGCCTGGGTGCTCAGGGGTGCGACTCAGCGCAGTCTTTCTGCCTTCCCAGTGCATGTGGGTGTGGGCTGTGGTGTTGTAAGTCACTGGGACGGTGTCTGTGGCTGATGTCCCTCTGTCTGGGATATACACTTGGGGCTTGAAGTATGCATCTGGAGATAGGGGTTTATGGGGGATCCTGGGGGCGCCAGACAACCCAAGAATTCTGCAAAGAAGAGCATTCTAGTCACTTTCCCACTGAAGCTGGTGAGCTCCTCAAGAGTCCCAGAACGGACCCGATCAGGGTCGGGGTCAGGACAGAAGGAGGCCTGTGCTCTCGCCCCTTTTATTTAGGTCTCGGGAGCAGATCTGTGGTTCATTAGATTCCCAACAGGGACTATGTCTCCAGAGTCTTAAGAACCACTGCCCCCAAGCCTGAGTTCATTGTGAGTTTTTCTCACCTTTGCTTCCTTGAAGCTTCTAGCATCTCTATATAGTTTCCACTTTCCACTCTGTTGGTTTGAGTTGGGGCAAGTACAGTATTTATTTTACCAGCACAACCCTGAGCTGAAATCCAAAGAAATAAAAGGGGGAAGTAAGCGTCAGACTGCGGGATACGCCCCGGCCTACCAGCCAAGTGGGAGCCTTTACTCAACACTTCCTCAGCCCCACCCCCACAAGCAGCCCCGCCATCAGCAGAGCTGAGTCCCAGAGGTTACCTTGGCTAGGCATAGCCACATCGTGTCCTGGCATTCCCCAGGGGTGTTTGTGGTGGAGAGTCCCCCGTGGACTTCTCCCTGTGATAGAACAGAGTCCACCCTCATCTTCCAGAGAGGGACGCATCACTGGTGTTTATTCCTGCGAGAAAACCCCGTGGCCTTGGCGTGTGCCGCTGTTCCTCGTTCCTCTGAGCCCGCAGGCTTTCTTGTGTCCTAGCTTTTGAGAGGTGCAGTTCTGGTGCCCTGGCCTTTCTGCTACCTCCCTGGTTCCCCTGGATTGAGCCCTGTGTGTCTGGGAGAGCCTGGAGTGTTTTGTAGACACAGGTGTGCAGGTAAGGGTTGAACATGACACGTACCCGGCCTGGCTGCCCATGTTGAGCCAGGAGGCAGAAGGGGGGCAGCCTGGCAGAAGTGGGGCAGGAGCAAGACCCTTTCTCGGGGGCCTGCAACTGTCTGCAGTGCCAGAAGCATGGAGCCATGAGGTTGCCCAGGAGAGGGAGATGGAACTGGAAGCAGCCATCAGTGGGGCCACCATGGCAACCAGGAAGTCACTGCTCTTGGGTGGGAAGGAAGCGAATGAATGCAGCAAGGGAGCTTCCTGGGCCCCACGTATGGTCACCTGCAGGGAGAGGAAGGCCTGTGTCCCTCCCATCAGCCATCACCCATTGTGGTTCAGAGCACTCCTCCTGGCTCTCCAGTAAAATAACTTTCCAGAACCTGGTTCCTGCCTGTGGCCTGGTCTCCTCAGGGGTGCACCCAGCACAGCGGCAGACAAGGCACCTCCATCCTGTGAGTGAGCGCCTACGTGCAGGCAGCCTCGAGACCACAGCTGTGGCCATGCATGCTGTCATGGCACCTGACGGCATTGGTAAGCCCAGGACGCTCACCTTGACACCACACCAGAGGTGGAAAATGACACAACCAGGAGTTTCCCACCAGCTATGCAAAATAACAACCAAGGAGGTGGCTTTATGCTCATTTCCTTCTTTTTTATCTTTTTCCAAAAGACTTAGATGATCAAACTCTTTTAATTTGATTGCCAAGTGTCTGGGAGGGGATTTTTCCCCAGCTCTGGTTGGGCTTCCCCATCTGCTCCTGGGAGGGGTGTGTCCTCTGTGCCTCCACCCAGAGAGGAGGAAGTGAAACTTGCCCCTGGCTAGGTTGGCTCCCTGAGGCAAGGTTAGATTTTGTGGTGATGAAGTGAAACAGGTTTTGCAGTGTCCTAACCCCATCCCCCCCAACCTGTGTCAGTCATCATCTTGTCCAAACTTCTAGAAACCACAGAACGGATTTATCCCAGAGTGGTTTATTAGAAGACTCTGAAAACTGGGTGTTCTATTCCGCTTGTCATTGTGGGACTGCCAGGATTTCTGCAGCCTCTCACCACTGCTTTACCTGCTCCTCCGGGAGAATCACAGCCACTGCCCCCCACCCAACCCCCCGCGCGCGCGCGCGCGTGCACACACACACGCTCATTTGTAGCATAGCTTTCTGTGTTGTTGTTCTGATGCCTTGGGTTGGAAACAGTGTTTAAATGCTGGGGAAAGTGTGAGGATTTGAGACAGTCAGTGTGCAGGGTGATGGGAAGGAAAAAGGAACCAAATGAGACCTGGGTTGTTTCTCTCTCCACTGCCATCAGAGAGGGGTCAGCCCCTGCCCCCTGCCCCCTGCCCCAGAAAGTCCTATAAGAGCTAGCCCTACCCATCCCACCCCTGGGGCCCACTGTGCTCCATGCACCCCTGCCCTGAACACACGCAGCTCGCCTGGCTTCCAGCCCTTGCCGATGCTGTGCGTTCCTCTTCCTGGAGCTCCCTTAGCCAGACCACCTCATCTCCTTCAGCTGCCCGCTCAAATGCATCTCTCAAGGATGTCCTTCCCTGAAGCCCCATGCACCTCATCATCCCCTGTCTCCATGGTGTTTCTTGAATCAGAAGCAGTTTATTTTGGCCAGACATGGAGGTTCACACCTGTAATACCAGCACTTTGGGAGGCCGAGGCAGGAGAATCGCTTAAGCCCAGGAGATCAAGACCAGCCTGGGTAACAGTAAGACTTCATCTCTATAATTTTTTTTTTTTTAATTAGCCGGGTGTGATGGTGTGCATCTGTAGTCCCAGCTACTCAGGAAGCTGAGATGGAGGATTACTTGAGCCCAGGAGGTCGAAGCTGCAATGAGCTATGTTGCAGCACTGCACTCTAGCCTGGACAGCAGAGTGAAACCCTGTCTCAAAAATAAAGAAAGGAAGAAAAGAAACAAGTTTGTTTATGTTCTCGTGCACTTGCTTCTCATTATCACTCTAACTGGACATAGGTCCCACGAGAGGAAGGGCCCTGGCACATAAGAAACACTGAGGTACTTGATGGATGAGTGAGGAATGAATGAATGAATGATGAATGCAGGCCTTGGGCTGCACCAAGAATCCAAGCCGGAGGCATTCTTACGTGGCCGCACCACGCTTCTGATCTGTGGTTCCATTTCCACTTTCCATTCTTTTCATGCCTGTTTTTGATAGCAGAGCCCGTGCGTGGCTGCCTGCCCGTTGCCTCTGCCTGCCCCTTCCCAGCAGCATGGCTGTGGCTGCACTCCTCTGTCCTGGCCACCTCTCTCCCCCCAGAGCCTCTGTCCATGGTGGCATCAGCTGAAGACTGATAAGGTTCATGCATTTGGAACGGAGAGCCTCATTCCTCATAAAGGGTGCAGCCTGCAAGCGGCCATTCCGACAGGCTAGTAAGCAGAGCCTCCGGCCAGAAGCCAAAACAGACACTTCAAGGGAGGGGCAGAGGCAATAAGAATTTATGGATATTGGTGGCCAAATATACATATGCAATAAGCCATAGGAGGGGGCACAAATATTTATGAAAGGAGAACCGTGTACATTCCCATTTAAGCCTTGTGCTCCTTCATGGGTCTCATGTACAAAAAATGGTGGCGGTGGCATGATTCGAGGGTAGAGTTTACTTTTAGCCCCCTGAGGTGTCAGAGGGGAAGCAGGGGACAGGAAACCCTCACTGTGCATGCTCTGTAGACTGGCCGGAAGCACGGCGTGGCCGGTGGGCTCCTGTCAGGCAAAGAGGAGGGGCAGCATCAAGCTGTGGTGGAGGGTTTGAAAGGAAACCCAGCTTTTTAAGAATCAGAAATCCTTACATTCAGTTGCATCTTTCGATGCCAAGAAGGAGGCTGGGCCCGCCGTCCAGGTGCTGTGTGGACAAGGCTTCCCTTCCAGCGTCTGGACGTCTTGGGAAGGAAGCAGGATGTAATAAGCAAGCAGCAAAAAAGCCTAAATTGTATTTCTTTGTACTTTCATAAGATTATCCGCCCCTCCCCCCACTCCGCCTTTTTTTCAAGACAAGGTGTCACTGCTCCGTCCCCTGGGCTGGAGTGCAGTGGTGTGATCACAGCTCACTGCAGCCTCATCCTGGACTCAAGAAGTTTTCCCACCTCAGCCTCCTACGTAGCTGGGACTACAGGCATACGCCACCAACCCCAGCTAATTTTTTTTTTTTTTTTTTTTTTTTTGTCTGTGGTAGAGACAAAGTTTCACTATGTTACCTGTCTGGTCTGGAACTCACTGAACTCAAGCAATCCTTCCACCTCAGCCTCCCAAAATGCTGGTATTTCAGGGGTGAGCCACCATGCCTGGCCAAGAATATCTCTTGAAATCAGTTGCCAAACTCTGGTCCCCAGGCCCGCCATTCCTGTCAATGGCATTTTGTTGAAACCCAGCCATGCCCAATCCCATATGCACTGTCTGTGGCTTTCAGGCCACTATGAGAGATACAGTGTGTTGCACAAAGCCAAAAATACTGCCTGTCCCTTTATAGATAGAGTTCAGTGTCCCTGACTTAAATCAGGATGGACTGACTCACTTTAACAAAATTCCAGCTGAAATCAGGATTGTGCATCACTTCATTGAGTGTTTTCTGGTATACCCGTGTGCCCCCCAAAACAGGAAGCTATGGGGATCAGGTTCATAGAGCTAGAGCCTCCTGCTGTGAAACTTTTCCATTGCTAAGAATTGGTGGGCACCCACAATTTACCCTTTAAAAATAGGCATAAATTATGCCTTGTTGATGGTGTGGGTGGTTTATAACAAACTAAATCAGTGCTGGGCTCAGTAAAAGTTGTGTAAGTGGAGCCAGAGTGAGTGAGTGAAAGATGCCTTCATTCCTGGTGCTGGAAGCGCCGACTTCTCCATTCATCCAGGATCCATGGAAAAGGGACCTTGGCTGCCCCTGGATGGAGTCCAGGCAGTCTCCTTCCCAGGGACTAGAGAGTGCCTGTGTTTCCCAGGACCTTGGTGACCTGTGCCCAGTGCCCCTGGGGAGAGAGCGGTTGGGATCACTTGTACCAAGAATGAGTTGAGTCAGAAGCAGGTGATTTTGACGTGTTCTGTTACCTAGAAAATGGTGCTGCTTTGGGACCAGGCAGCTGTGCACACAGCCATATGGGCTTGGTGTATGCTGAGTAGCCACAGGAGAGTGGAGTGGGAACAGTGAGCATCTTCGTGTCGAACCCTGTGGTGGTCCAGCACACCTTCCCAGGACCACAGACGAGGCTCCCGCCACAGCGACAGTTAGAATCTGACAGCCTACCAGTTTACTCTACACCCTCCACCACACGTGAATACACACCTGTATGCTCTTCGATCTTCTGAAACAAATCTAGTAAACATTTAATTTTTTAAAAGAATTTATTTTGAATATATCTAAATTCAAACTGAAACAGACCTTCTTCTGAAATATATAAATAGTTGATAGGAAGCACAATCCAGACCAGTATTACACTGGGTTCCATTCCCAATGCCACATGGTGTTCATAGAATTGGGAAGGCTGCTGGCCGAGCGCCAAGAAGTCTGCATTTGCTTCCACGCCTGTCACTTCCAGCTGTGGGACCTGAGACAAGCCTGGCGTCTGCCGGCTTCTTGTGCTTATCTGTAGGACAGATGCCTTGAGGCCCACACAGCAGGGAGGAGCTGGGGGGCGGGAGCCCAGAGGCAGCTCTGACTCTGACAGTTGTAGGTGTGAAACCCACTTCACCTCTCAGCTTCTTCTACTGTAAAGTGGGTTGAGCTCAGCCTCTGCTTCATGGGTTGGCTCTGGGGACTAGAGGAGCCGTGTCTGGCTCGCAGCAAGCCCTGGGTTTCTGGTAGCTTCTTCAAAAACAGAAACAGCCACCAGGTCCTCAAATCCCCTTCCAGCCAGCCCCATTGGTAGCCAGCTGCCAGCCCCTCAGATCTAGGAAGGCATCAGAATGATCTGTCGCTCGTGGGTTTTTTATTTTATTTGAGATGGAGTCTTGCTCTGTCGCCAGGCTGGAGTGCATTGGCATGATCTTGGCTCACTGCAGCCTCCGCCTCCCGGGTTCAAGCAATTCTCCTGCCTCAGCCTCCCAAGTAGCTCAGACCATAGGCGTATGCCACCATGCCCAGCTAATTTTTTGTATTTTAGTAGAGACGAGGTTTCGTCATGTTGGTGAGGATGGTCTTGATTTCCTGACCACCCACCTCGGTCTCCCAAAGTGCTGCAATTACAGGTGTGAGCCACCATGCCTGGCCTCACGGTTCTTTTTAAATTGCATGGATTGAGATGCTGGGGCATCTAGAAGGATCATGAGTCACCCACTCTGGCTGATGCATGCTGCACATCACCAAAAAAGTTACCTTTTTTTTCTTTTTTTAAGAGACAGGGTTTCACCATGTTGGCCAGGCTGGTCTCAAACTCCTGACCTCAGGTGATCCGCCCACCTCAGCCTCCCAAAGTACTGGGATTACAGGCGTGAGCCACCGCGCCTGGCCAAAAGTCACCGTTTTGTATTGTTAGACTCCTCCCAAGTAAACATAAAGTCTACGTTAGAATGCTCAACCTAAAACAACGGGGCTAGCTTTGAAGTAAGCAGCCCAGCTGACTGCATGCGCACTAGCAAGACGACCCAGCTGTCCACTCAAAACAGTCCACCTAAGAGTGCTGGCACCAGTGGCGTGGTTGGCGAGGGTGGAGGGTTGTTTGTTTTTTAGCACGCTTTGGAGTCCTAAAATGACAACCTCAGATGCTGAAGCAGAGTGTAAAGAGACAGAAAGCGCGCCAGGCCTGATGACTTTCCTCTCCTCTTAGCAACTCACCCATCCAAGGGTCCATGGGAGCCTCAGAAACTGCCTCTGGGCTACCTCGGCCCACTTTCCCCTGGCAGCCAAGCCTTTCCCATTGTTAGATGAGAGAATGCTTTAAGGTGGGGGTGAGCTGTGCCTCCTATGGCATAGGAGACTCAAACAAGAATCAGACCCGGCACGCGGCTCTCCTGCCTTCCTGGTGACATCATCCTGACTGGCTCAGAGCCACACGCTAACCATGTGTGGGCTCATTTATAATTAGGACGGCGCCAGAGTCACTTGTATGACACCCAGTGGCAGACATGTGACCTGGGATGGCAGGAGAGGTACACCGCACAGTGTGCCGACCGGCAGGCCTGCTGGCTGGTGCTAGCCAATTCCATTTGTTGCTTTAAGCCAGAAATGTGAGTTTGACCCCAGCCTGGGGTCCCTCAGGTCCATTAGGCTGTTGACACATATGTTTCATGCCTGTCCCATCCAGCCCTCGTCTTTAGGTGGGAATTGAGTCCCAGCGCGGCCACATGGTTGTTGTGGCCTCAGCTGGGACTTCCACTGTCCCAGCAGGGCTCTCTGTCCTGTTTCCTCCCCTCTGCCTTCCCTTGTGGTTAGTGATCCCTGTCCTAAAGACACAGTAGAAAGTTCCTGCAGCTTTGACGTGGGAGCAGCCCCACCCACTGTGGAAACTTCTCGTGTTGCACCGTCCTGCGGGAGGTCTGTGGCTCTTCTGATGTGATCACCGTGGTTCTTGGTGGGACACCCTCCATCTCCGCTTCGGGCCTCTTCTGTTCTTTCTTTCTTTCTTCTCCCTGGGTGGTGGCTGTCTGAGTCCACAGCCTTGGTCTCTTCTGCTTGCGGTGCTCTTGAACTGGCCAATGTCGAACCGCACACTCAGCGCGCCCTCTGTCCCTCTCAGCCTCGGGCTATGGTGTCTGGGGACGTGCATTCGTTTCTCTCTGGTGTTCCCAGTGGGAGTGAGAATGGCAACAACTCTATTCCATATTCACCCTGCCTTATTCGCCATTTGTCCTGGGGCTGCCAAGACAAATGACCACAAACCGAGGGGCTTCAAACAGCAGCCACTTGTCCTCTGTCTGTTCAGGAGACCACAGGTGTCAGTCAGGGCGCGGCAGGGGTGGTTCATCTGGAAGCGGGGGGTGGGGGAGAATGTGTGCACACCTCTCCTAGGCCCTGCTGGCTAGGCCGTCCTTCTGTTCCTTGGCTCGTGGCCGCATCCGTCCAGTCTCTGCCTCTGTCTTCACACAGCCTTCTTCCCTCTGCCTCTGTGTCTGCTTCCTCTTATGAAGACACCAGTCATTAGTGACTTCCCCCAATCCAGAATGACCTCATCTTAATTCTATCTGTAAAGACCCCATTTCCAAGTAAGGTCACATTCTGAGGTTCCAGGTGGGTGTAGGCTTTGGAGGGAGACCCCAGTGACCCCAGCATGCCCACCCATTATCTCTTCTCTCCTGTGAGTCCTGGCAGCGATAGATTTCAGAGGACATTGGTAGGCCAGAGGACATGGAGAGTAGAGAGCCCATGGCCGTTCCTGCGCTGTCTGCTGGAATTCTGCAGGGAGCAGAGCCTGCCCTGCTCCTTACACCACCTCACGCTGTGCCTCTTCCCCCACAGGCCTTACTGAAGATGGACTGCCAGGGCCTGGTGGTCAGACTCATCCAGGACTTTGTGCTCCTGACCACGGCTGTGGAGGTGGCCCACCGCTGGCGGGAGCTGGCTGAGAAGCTGGCCAAGGTCTCCAAGCAGCAGATGGACGCCTACGAGTCTCCCCACCGGGACAGGAATGGGGTTGTGGACAGCGAGGTGAGCAGTGGCTGAGCTTCGAGCTCACTGCGCCCCTCTGTCCCTGGGCCCCTCAGACCCGTGTAGTGCAGCCGTAAAACGGTCTGCCTCGCAGCATTTCCAGGAGGATGCGACAGGTGGAAATGCGCGTGCTTGTGCCCAGCACTGGGTGCCTCACTGAGCGGGAGCCGCCCTCTGGATTGGTTGTCACGAGTCGTGGCTTTAGGGTGTCAAGACTGTTCCACAGGACATGGGGAGGACAGACAGAACTGCCTGTCCCTTGCTCATTTTGATCTTAAATTACCATGAGTAGGATTGAAGAATGCCATAACGCACACACAGAGGCCTCTGTGAGCCTCTCTGTGCTGGGGCGATACCTGGCATGTTACATAACTTGGGCCAAGGCCGGTGCAGCTGGGCTCTTGCTCAGAGCTCCTTTGTTCTCGCGTGTGTGTGGAGGGCACCCTAGTGAGCTTCCTGGAAGACAGTTCAGGCTTGCAAGATCTAGGAAGCAGGTAGTCCCAAGTACAAGGGTGTCTTTTATGAACAGGATGAATTTCCAAACGGCACAGAGAGAAGGTGCCGTGAAGATTGTAAGGAAAGATAAATTTTCCTGTTTATTCATTTGTTGCACACCTACTCGTGCACAAAGCCCTGCTCTTCCCTCTGGAATGTGCTGACACTGGCCCGAGATGGTTCCACTGTTCTTCTGTGGGCTTGTTGCACTCTTGAAAGAGTGTCCCAAACAGTAACTACAGGAGCCGCACCAAGTTATAGGAACAAATCTCGTTCTGTCTCCTAAATGTTTTCCTCTCTCCCTCCTTTTGTTTTTTTCGACTGCACCTCCCAGGCCATGTGGAAGCCTGCATATGACTTCCTGCTCACCTGGAGCCATCAGATCGGGGACAGCTACCGGGATGTCATCCAGGAGCTGCACCTGGGCCTGGACAAGATGAAAAACCCCATCACCAAGCGCTGGAAGCACCTCACTGGGACTCTGATCTTGGTGAACTCCCTGGACATTCTGAGAGCAGCCGCCTTCAGCCCCGTGGACCAGGACGACTTCGTGATTTGAATGGGTCCCCTCCCCTCATGCTGCTCTGGAGTGCAAGCCCTCATCCGCCCTGGGTGCCCTGCTTTCACCGCAGAGCTGAAGACGGAGGAAGGGGCGGCTGCCTGGACAGATTTAGGGTCTGCCAGCTGGACCTGCACCCATAATGCGCCACCCTTCTCCCTCAAGGGAGAGGCCTGAGGGACTTCCTACCACAGGTCATTGCCAGTCGTATAGCTTTCTATTTGTTAAGTATAAATTTAAATTGGAAATCACTTTTTTAAAGAATGGGGGGAAGGGATCGATGAGAAAGGTGGTATCTAATTTTTTTTATGGACCATAAAGGTTTAAAAGAAAATAGGGGCACAGGCTGTTGAGGTTTTTATGTTGTTACAGGCCTTTTTAAATTATGTTAGGGATGTACATAGGTATTTAAAGGTCACCGGGGGCATTTCGGATTCCCGGCCACACTTTGCATTTCAACACTCAGCCCGGAAAGACCCTTGTTCGGTTGCTGGACCTCTTTCACTCCGTACGCGTAAGAAGGTGAATCGCGTGGGGAAAAGTAGCTTTTCAGTACACGGGTACAGCTCACACCTATTCTTTCTGAGAAGGCCCGAGATCCTGCTCCCTCCTCGGATTTGACTGTCCTCGGTGCTTTGCCTCATGCATAGTAAATGGCCATCCACAGAACGTGTGACTCTTTGGTGAGCTTTAGTGGGCAGAGTGAAGTCCTGCTAACATATTAGCATTTTGGTGCCGTGTGCTGTTTCTGCCAGCAGATTAGAAAGCAGCCAGGAGTTGACAGTCTTCAGGGCCCCTGCCGGTGTGCAATTAGTCCTTCATAAGAGCAGTGCCATTTGAGAGTGAGGTGGCCCCTGCTGCTACCAGGCTATTGTCCTGTTTCTTCCTGGGGTCAGACAGTGCTTCCCATCGAGTTTGCCACCTCTTCTGTGAACAGGAAGAAAACTTCACGATCGAACCAGAGCCTTGGTGACCACCGACTCTCGTGTTTGTTGCAGATGCTGTGGTTGGCCTCACAGGCAACGCCTTATGCTGACGTGTGAAGGTGCCAGCTGCCGTTTGCCAAACTCTGCATTTCATTTCATCTAACGCTTAACTCCTCTTCCCTCCCGGTGTACCTGTGTCTCCTCGGAAAGAAGTAATCGTGTAGATGAGACCATCTTTTGTACAATGTAAAGATCGTCTGAGCAAGATGACCTTTTTGTAAAAATGAAAACATGTCTCACATAAAATCAGGAACTTGGCAAAGTGTGGCATTGATTAACTAGGATGCAGACATACTGTGTGAATTTCATAATGCATGGTAGATGTCGCATCTTAGAAGGGAGCAGGAGGCAGGACTGAGACCCGGCAAATCAGTAGAGTGCGGTGAGCCCCGGCAACATGTCAGGACACACTCGGAGTGTCTGCCATTGTCGGGGGCCATTTGGATTCCCAAATCTCATTCTCTAAAATTCCTTTCTTGAAACATGTTACTTTCTTAGTATAATCAATGTATACTCCCTTATTGGCCTGAAATGTTGTATAGCTACTTATTCAGATACTGAAGACCAACTGACTGACAAAAAGAAGCAACACTAGCTATTTTATGCTGCAAGAACCAGGTCACACAATTCCCCAGTCATCCCATGATTCAACCTTCAATTGTGCTTCTCAACTCAACCCCATAATTTCTCCCAGAGATCATCTATCACCTTTTCCCCAAAGAAGAAACAAAACCAGTTGCACCTTAAACCATGGATATTTTTCCTCAGGGGCTTTAAATAGTTTCCTATGCAACATGTCTTGTAGCACAAATAAAATTCTACAAAAGTTGCAGTAAATTTTATTTGGATATTTTAACCTGTTAAGTGTGTGTTTTTTCTGTACCCAACCATACTTTCAATAAAACAAAAATAAAACCTAATGTAAGTATTTATACATAGACCAGTGGCTGCCTACCCGAAATAGTCACCCCTAGATGACAGGATAACAGCTGCTGTGGCAGGTGTCTGTTTTCTTGGTATTTATTTAATTTGCTCTTGAAGCTAAAGTAACTCAGTCATCACTAACCAAATGGGAATCGCTGTTACACAGGGCACCCAAAGGGAAGCACATTGATGGCTTGCTTTTTTCTGGGTCCCGTGAATTGGCAACCCCAATCCCACAAGACAAAGTTTAGAATGGAGTTATTTTTGTGTGCCAGGCAACAGCCTTGAAGTGCGGATTAGCAAACAAGGGGAGGAATGACGCCCTTAGGAAGATGGGGTTGTGGGGAGAACGCAGTGCAGGAGCTCCTAATGAGACCAACTTCATTTGGAGGTAGAGTAAGGAATGGGGCTCATGGAAATCTTTCTTGAGAACCTGACTTTGATGCAAGGCTTGAAGACCAAGTGGGAGCCAGCTAGACCAGCAACAGGCCAGACCTGGGGACCAGTGTGTTGGCAGCATTGATGACACAGGGTACGTGGGGCAAGGAGAGGCTGAACCCTCTATGTGGCTGGGACTTGTGGAGTGAGCATGAGCCCTCTGTTAGCTGGACTCTTTCCACCCCTTGTGCCAGTGTTAATTCCACCTGCAGCACCCACAGCTGGGTCCTCACACCCATTTTGCAGTTGAGGACAGGGCTCAATGTGTCCCATAATTTACACAGCTAATAAGAGAGGCAGGGACTTCAACTCAGGACTGCCGTAACCAAGTGCCCTGCATGGCTTAAAACAACAGATATCTGTTCTGTCACAGTTTTGGGGGCCAGATGTTTGAAATCAAGGTATCACATGGTTGTTTGTTCTCTGTGTCTGTGACTAAATCTCTCTCTCCTTAGAAAGACACCAGTCACAGGATTTAGAGCGCACCCTAATCCATCAAGTCTTCATCTTAACTTGATGACACCTAGGATGACCCTGTTTCTAAGTAGCGTCACATTCACAACAGGGTTTAGGGCTTCGACGTGTCTTTTTAAGGGGCACAATTCACTCACCACCCTGCCCCATGCCTGGCCCTTTGGGTGTGGCCTGCTTCGGAAGAATGGTGCAGGAATGAGGTTTGATCTATCTTGGTGCCCTCCCCGCAACACAAAGCCAGGGTGGAGGAAGGCACTTCTTAAAGGGAGAAAGCTCTTCTGATGATGACTGCTGTGTTTGCCCAAGACCCATCCTCTCCCCTGAGCAAGTGACTGGGCTGTCTTTCCCCATTTCCCTTGCGGTCAGGTGCAGTCCAGCTGGAAGATAGGAACCCAAATGCTACAGGTTGCCTGCTGTTGAGTCCAGCTTGCCGGAACCTTCCAGAAATCCTCTACTCTTCCAGCTAATCAGGAAGAACTTCAGGGCCCTAAACGTGAGGCGGGGGCAGACAGAAGGACCACAGGTCCCCGAGGGACTCCCGGTAAGCTCTGTCCAGGAAAGCATCTCACGCAGCATCTAGACAGAGAAAACAATGATTGGCCACTGAGAAAGTGACAGTTTCCTGTTACAGTGGCTGACATTGCTTTCCCTCATCCCAGGTACACTATACCCAGATGATCACTGTCACCCACAAGCTGGCAGGGAATGCAGTTTGTTCTTAACAGGGAGACATCCCTACCACAGCCGGACTATTTCAGGCAACAAGAACAACCCCTTCATACTATTTTTTCTTGGCCTACACATGTTCAGAATTGGCTGGTACCAGTCTCAATATGAATGAAGATTTTTCTCCTAATACTCCTTAGGCCAACCCAAGCAGCCCAGTGAAACCTCGGGTTTTACATTGATGTTGATTTTCACACTGACATTGTTGAGAATGATAATTAACATTATGGTATTTGTAGGTGTTCTTTAGGATCTCATATTCAGAAGAAAAGATTTAATTAGAAAAAAATTAGGCTCTGACTTGCCTAGAAAAGGACAGTTTTGTCCCTGATTAATTCTTGCCCTGATCTGCACCTGGCCATCTTTCTGTCAAGCCACTTAGGACATGTGGCAAGTCAGTTATTTTGTAATCCTCCAGCCCCCAGCCCCTCTGAGCATCCATCACCCCACAGGGTGCCCAAGCTCAGATTCGGTCCTGGAACTCCTCCCCATCAGTGGTCACCAGATTTCATCAACCGACAGGTCTCACAACCATGCGTACTGCCGTTTTTTCTTCCCTTGATGCTCATCCTCTCTCTATCTGGGAAAGCTGCTCCATCACCCTCCCCCGGTCCTCCCTCCAGTTCTGTCCTCCTGTATCCGTAGGACAAAGGACTCTCCCCAGGAGCCCTTCCTGGTTCCTGCTGTGTGGTCAGCTCTGGGCTCACCCACTTTGCTGTGTCTCCGTGCACGCCAACTTCCTGCAGCACTCCCTTGACCATCTTTTTATAAACCTCCCTGCGTTAGTCGGTCTAAGCTGTGCCCAGGCTGTGACACCTTTCCTTCCCCACCCGGCAGAGTCACACACAGCTCCTTGAGGACACAACCCTATCCTGGCTCACCTCTGAATCCCAAGAGCCTAGCATAATCAATATTGATTGCTTGAAGGAATTGGTCCTATCTCTGCCATAGAAATGCATCTCCAAATAAGATGGCTTTGGCTATTGGAGTGAATAGAATGGGCTTCATGCCGTGTTTACAACCAATGTAAGAAGCAAGTGAAAAGTTGTCCGCCAATGAATGCATCAAAACCAGCTTGGATTTTAAAAGATCAAAGAGGAAACTTACAGGGATGGAGTTTAATGAAGTGTATACCAAGAACCATTATATTCCTTAATGAATCATTTTCTGACATGAGGGAAACATTGTCAGTTGGTCCATGATTTATGTTGCAATAAAATTTGGTTTTATGTAAAATAGATTGAAATGAACAACTTAGCTCTTTCTGTGCCATGGCTCAACCCCTTTGGCAGTTTGATAAAGGCTATAAACTCAGTATTATGGAAATGCACATAAAAACCTTGGGATCACAGATGAAAGCAATTATGTTTACGTACAATTACCAAGGATTTTTAGAAGTTGTGGTGTAATATATGTACTCCTTTATGCATTAAATAACACAATCTAGTAGTTCATCTTACGTCCCCCAGAAACTCAAAATAGTGATGAGCATTTAGATATCTGCAAAAGCACTGATGGAAATACAAATATCAGAGATTTCTATGTTTAGCACATCACAGGAACTCAATATGAGAGAGGTTCCTTGCCTAGACGCATTCTTGAAGGAAATGCCAGTGTTCAGTTGCAGGTTAATGAAAATAAAGATGTAATGTTTTCCCCTTATTAAAGAAAAAAGAGCTCATCCTAAGGAAACTGAAGTCACCCAGATTTGCTATACACATTTTTTAAGTGCTTGTATTAGTGTTTTCTGCTCCAGGCTAGCAAGAATTGTATCTTTAAAGCTTTGCTTCTCTGATAGGATTTTCTGCTTAATGAGGGAGAAGGAAAATTTGAAGAAATTAATTGGTTGTGCCTGTGACTTTTTAAATATCTAAAGTCATCTTTCTTAATTTTCCATTTCAATTGGCCTTTTAAAAAAATCTGTATGCTTATATCACATATATATTACAGTTTTCAATGTAATTTTCATTTGGGGAGGGTGGACCATACAACTTAGTGAGCTGTGGGCAGCTTGGTGGAGGGCTGACTTGCTGCTCATCAGAGACAGTTCGGCCTGTGTCAGTCCTGGGCACGCAGAGAGTCCAAGGGACAGCATGGGAGAAAAGAGATGGTTCCTGGGCCTCTAGAAGTTTGTATCCAATAAGGAAGATCAAGACACAGGAGCGGCTGAGCGCGGTGGCTCACGCCTGTAATCCTAGCACTTTGGGAGGCCGAGGTGGGTGGATCACAAGGTCAAAAGATCAAGACCAGCCTGGCCAATATGGTGAAACCCCATCACTACTAAAAATACAAAAATTAGCTGGGCATGGTGGCATGCGACTGTAGTCCCAGCTACTCGGAAGGCTGAGGCAGGATAACTGCTTGAACCCAGGAGGCAAAGGTTGCAGTGAGCTGAGATCGAGCCACTGCACTCCAGCCTGGCGCCTGGTGACAGAGCAAGACTCTGTCTCAAAAAATAGAAAAGAAAAAAGACACAGGAGCGGGCCAGGAGCAGTGGTTCATGCCTGTAATCCCAGCACTTTGGGAGACCGAGGCAGGCAGATCACTTGAGGTCAGGAGCTCAAGACCAGCCTGGCCAACATGGCAGAACCCCATCTCTACTAAAAATACAAAAACTAACCAGGCATGGTGGCAGGTGTCTGTAGTCCCAGCTACTCAGGAGGCTGAGGCGAAAGAATCAATTGAACCATGGAGGTGGAGGTTGCCGTGAGCTGAGATTGCACCCCTGCACTCCAGCCTGGGTGAGAAGATAAATTAAAAATTGGATTTAGGCCGACCACAGTGGCTTACACCTGTAATCCCAGCACTTTGGGAGGCCAAGGTGGGTGGATCACTTGAGATCAGAAGTTCAAGACCAACCTGGCCAACACAGTGAAACCCTATTTCTACCAAAAGCACAAAAAAAATTAGCTGGGCATGGTAGTACATTCCTGTAATCTTGGCTACTAGGGAGGCCAAAATGAGAGGATCACTTGAACCCAGGAGGCAGAGGCTGCAGGGATTCAAGATTGTACCACTGTACTCCAACCTGGACAACAGAGTGAGACTCCATCTCAAAAAAAGATAAAAGAAAAGAAGGATTCATATCCCTCTCCTGCCTAGCCTCTGCCATCAGCAGTCCCCTGGTTTAAGCAGATGAATGGAGACTCCCAAACGCCAGCTTGGAGGTCATTGTGGACCCCGATGAAGCTTCCACAGATACAGGAAAAGTGAGAGAAGGAAAGACAGTGCATGGAGGATTTTCATGGAGCCACACTGGTGCAAATCAAATAACTCTCTCTGATCCCGAGATTTAGCCCTCATTCCTTTCTGGTGTTAAAATGTCCTATATCCTGGTGACTGAAGGTGACAGTGGACTGTAGTGGCGGGAGTTGCTTTGGTGTTTTAACATCTCACGCTTGGCAAGGTGAAAGCCTGGCCGATAACACATCATGCATCGTTCCAGACTTGCCTTGATGAACACAGGGAGGGAGAGACGGGATGCCACTGCCTGCAGCATTTCCACAGCTGTCTGCCCTTGTGGCTGTTTCTGCCCTCACTGGGAGGGTGGCCTTTATCATATCTTCTGGGTGCTCAGCATCTTGGAAACTCTCGTGCTATATTTGGGACCCTTAAAACATAAACTCAAAGCTTCTCTAGCAGCTAAATATAAGCGTGTGACCAGAATCCAGCACGTGGAGCTTGGACTCAGGCTCTGATTCATGCAGAAGGCAGGGAGGGAGCTGGCGTGAGCCTCAGGGGAGCAGTGGTCACCAGAGTGAGCTCCTGACCCGGCCAAGAGTCCATGGGGGACACACAGTCATGGCAGTTTGCCCTAGTGCCAGGAACGTCTGCTACAGTCACACGTTCGTCACCAGGCCGGTTCTGGATGCGTTTCCTGGAAGCTCAGAATTGAATGTGGGGTTCAGCCCTCCCAACCCTGTTGAGAATTACCCAAGTCTACTTTAACAAGGAGACTTTTTGATGAAGAACCAACCCTTGGTAATTTCTGTTGCCTTCAAATTAGCACCTTTACTTCCTACTCAGTTTACTCCTTCAGGATTCAGTTCTGAAATCAGGCTCCTAGGAAAGTCTTCTCGGATGCTTCCTTTGCGAAAAGGTCCCTCCTTTGTTTTCCCATAGCCCTCTGCCCTTACCACAAGTAGAACCTGAATCTCTCTGTATCCCAACTGAGCGTTTGCCTGGTCTACCCCACAGAGTGTGAAATCGACAAAGAGGATGTCACAGCGCTGGACTCACATTCAATAAATTCAAACTCACACTCAGTAAATTATTGGATGAATGAAATCATAAGAGAAATTCCCTCAGGGGCATAGAGGGCAGGTTTGAGTACCTGAATAGCTTTGTGAGTACCTTATGGTACTTCTTTTTTTCTTTTCTTTCTTTCTCTCTCTTTTTTTTTTTTTTTTTTGAGACTGAGTCTTGCTCTGTTGCTAGCTGGAGCGCAGTGGCACAATCTCAGCCCACTGCAACATTCGCCTCCCAGGTTCAAGCGATTCCCCTGCCTCAGCCTCCCAAGTAGCTGGGACTACAGGCGTGCGACAGGACACCTGGCTAATTTTTTGTAGTTTAGTAGATACAGTGTTTCCCCATGACCAGGATGGTCTCTATCTCCTTATCTTGTGATCCGCCCGCCTCAGCCTCCCAAAGTGCTGGGATTACAGGCAAGAACCACTGCGCCCAGCCTTCTCCTTCTTTCTTAATCAGACAAATACATGTTTGGTGGGGGAAACCAGATTGTGTTCTAGAAAGTTTCATCTCTCCTCGATTTTAGCTTGCTGGTCTTTCCGCTATAATGTTACATATGTTTAACTCAGCTGAAGCTCGCACTTTGGAAATAACAAGTGCTTGCTTTATTTTTCACACACCCACATATTTTTCTTCACTCCAAGTGCAAAATCAGTTCACACCCAGGGTGCAGATGATCCCACTTAGGCGAGAACAGCAAGTGGGGGTACACTTGGTGGACATCTGTAGCCTCAGGTGAGCTCTCTGGGTGTCAAAGTTCTCTCTGAACAGCGTTCTGACACCTGAGCCAGCCCAAGGCAGGTAGAGGTGGGTAGGGAGGTTGCCTGGCAACTCCAGCAGGCTCGGAGCCATCCTTTCTGTCTGGGAGAGAAAAGATCCAGAGAACTGAGTCACTTACATTTTTTATTCTGAGCTTGGTTAGAACCAACATACCCAGAATGAGGAATTTACAGTAAAATTTGCACTGACAGGTTGGCATCACAACCTGTAACACTGACAAGTACCAACGTAACTCTGTGCCCATTTATGGTAGTGCAAGATGGGGTGGATTCTTTGAGCAGCCAGTGAATTCATAAGGATATAATTATGCATTAAAAATCTCTTTAGAAAATCAGATTTCAGTTGTCCCAGGCGCTTTGCACAACACCTTTATATATTCCTCATTATCACATTTTCCACGTGATAGATGAGCTGAGAAATTAAAGACAGGAAAGGGGATGTGTGTGAGTTGAGGGACTCAGGGCACTTGACCTACTTAAAAATAATTCACACAGATCGTGGAGATTTATGGATTTTTCCCAGGTCCTAGGAGATAGCTATAATTTTTCAAATATTAGATCTGTAAAAAATATATAGAGATATACCAAAGGCTGATGTCACTATGCCAAGCGCAAGAATACCAAAACAAGCATAATATTTTTTGCACTTAGAAATTCATACCCAAGCAAAAGCAATTCTATTTTCTGTTTGTGACATGCATATAACATATTCCAAAATTCTACTTGAAATACTATCGAAGTCCTTTGATGTAGTCAGGCAGCCTTCTCTCCTTCAATGAAAGAGCTTTGTATGGTTACTCACACTTCACTTCAAATAAAGCAGTTTCTTAGTGTCATTATTAGTATCACTATTTTCAAAATGTCTTAAAAATATGTTTTCTAGGCTGGGTGCAGTGGCTCATGCCAGTAATCCCAACACTTTAGGAGGCTGAGATAGGAGCATTGCTTGAAGCCAGGAGTTTGAGACCAGCCTGGGCAACATAACGAGACCCCATCTCTAAAATAGATAGATAAATACTTTTTAAAAATATGTTTTCCTTACATTATTAAAATTTTTTTTGAGGCAGGATCTCTTCCTTGTTGCCCAGGCTGGAATAGTGGCATCATCACAGCTCACTGCAGCCTCAACCACCTGCCCAGGTGATCCTCCCACCTCAGCCTCCCAAGTAGCTGAGATCTTGCCATGTTGCCTAGGCTGGTCTCAAACTACTGACCTTAAGCCATCCTCCCACCTTGAACCCCCGAAGTGCTGGGATTACAAGCATGAGCCACGACACCCCGCCACATTATTGAAATTTTTATAAAATTCTCTTATTTGGGTATTTTGCAAGTCAACTTGATCACAACAGAGCTCTGGTTGAACTATAATTATTATCTTGGATTTCCATGTATTTTCTTTCATTCACAGCTCTGGGAGGAGGCTGACTGGGTACCAGCCTAGTAATTGAAGAAAATGAAAGAATTCCACTGTTTAATATGATTCTGAAGACACAGTCGCTGTGACTGATCGTCTGTGTCTTTAAGTGTAGCCCATGGAGCTCCTGAAGAAAACTCAGCAGGAGAAAGCCTACTAAAACTCCAGGTTCCAAGGCCTTCCCAGGCCTCCTGAATCCGATGGCAGTGGAGGCCCAGGAATCTGCATTTTAGCAAGTTTTTCATCTCATTCTTTTGTGTCCTAACGTGTGAGGACAAGCTCCATTTTTAATTTGTTTTGGTAAAAATCTAGACCAAAAAGAAACAAATGACTTCCATGTCTGGATGGGAGGTGGTGGGGGGCGGGTGCTGTGTTGCTATTTCTAAATATTTCAGCAGCACTTCCTGGCTTCCAATCATTGTCCGACTTGCAGTCACCGCCCGCTGAACTTTAATTAAAATGCAGGCAGTTGTGCTCAGGAAGCCTTCTTGATGCCGACCATGTGACTGGGACCTGTTTGGCTGCCCCCGCTGAGAGGGATAAAGGAGCCAGCCAGGGTTTAGCAACAGACCCCCCTCTCTCTTCCCAGTGTCTGTCTCAGGCTTTCTGTGCATCAGAGAGCGTGATTTTTATCCCCTTGCTGGAAACTCCAAAACAGGACAGCATGTGCCACTGGCCAGGCTGAGGCTTGGGGCTGACCTGGGCCTATGTGTTCAGGGACTAAGGGCGATGGCTGTGTGGATGGACAGAGGCTCCCTGTCTCTGTGGAAGGCACCACGTGGGCAGATCCAGAGTCCTCACATCTGGCCAACGCCAGTCTTCAGACAGGACTTCCCTCAGGTCCCTCTTGCACACTGGTACATGTTCAGAAGGCCTTTGTGAGTCCTTGGGAGGTGTGCAGATGAAGTATTCATGTGTGAGTGATTGTGTGTGAGTGTGTGTGTGTGTGTGTGTCTCCACCAGGGTCAAAGAGGGTTCTGAGACAAGCCCAGGTCCTGGCATTCCTCACCCTGGGCAACCCCATGACTGCAGAAGCAAAAGCGGCCTCAGTTTGATTCCTAGGGCACCTGGACTAAAAACAGTCAAGATTCACTTAGCACTTGGCCCATGCCCATCACAGTCCTAAGAACTTTAGAGATTCTTAACTCATGCAACTCTGGCAACATCCTGTAAAGTAGACGGAAATATTATCTTCATTTTTCAACTAAGAACCTGAGGCACAGAGGGGTGAAGTAACTTTCCCAAGGTCACACAGGTAGGAAGTGTGGAGCTGTGATCTAAATGCAGCTCCAAGGCTCTACAGTGTGTGCAGTCTCCTGCTACCACCATGCCGAGGTGATGGTTTTCTGAGTCAAAAACCCCAGCAAGAGAAAGAAATAGTGACTTCATTCAAAGTGATAAATGGAAAACATGGCAATTTCTCACTCGTTACATAAAGAGAACGGTGAGAAGCGGAGGATTTGCCATAGATTTGATGCGTTTTGCTTTTAATTTCCTTTGGCCCGGAAGATGTAATTAATTTGTATTCTCTCTGCACACTCTGATGGCTGGCATGGAGACAGCACACAGACCTCCTGAACCAAGAGTGAGTTTAAAATTTGCTGCAACATAAATGTCTATCAGTAATGGAATAGTTAGATACCTTCCACTACTTTCATACAATGGCATCCTGGTCCACCATTAAAAGGGAAAAGGCAGCCCTATACTTATTGGTGTGAAAGGCCTTCCAAGATATGGTAAGGCGAAAAAAGAGAGCCATGAGTATAAAATCTCTCATTCATAGAAAAAGAAAAAAAATAGAACTGTACGTGAAGTATTTCTAAAATGACAAGAATCTTAGTCATGGATTTGCTGGGACTCCAGATGTCCTGGGGTTTGTTGATGCCCCAGATGAACATTTGGGGGAAGGACTCAGTTTCCATTGTGTATCCTTTTATGCTATTTAGCATCTTACTCAGTGCCAATGTAATTTTCATAATTCTACAGACTTTTTTGCTACAGATAATTTTTGAAATCAGAGCAATTTAGAATTGGCTGTAAGTACCCAAGGCACAGAGCAAATACCCCAATTTGCAAAATTAAAAATCAAACAAGTACCTAATTAACATGTTGTTAATCAACAAAGTGAGCATATATAGGCAGATAATCAAAGCGGATTGTGGATGCCTACGAGACTTCTGCATCCAGGGTCCATGGATTGGTTTTAGGGGGTGTATTAGTCCGTTTTCACACTGCTGATGTAGACATACCCTAGACTGGGTAGTTTATAAAGAAAAAGAGGTTTAATGGACTCACAGTTTCACATGGCTGGGGAGGCCCCACAACCATGGTAGAAGGTGAAGGACGTGTCTTATGTGGCAGTGGCAAGAGGGAGAATGAGAACCAAGAGAAAGGGGTTTCCCTTTATAAAATCGTCAGATCTCATGAGACTTATCCACTACCAGGAGAACAGTGTGGGGAAATCGCCCCAGTGATTCAATGATCTCCCACCAGGTCCCTCCCACAGCACATGGGAAATATGAGAGCTACAATTCAAGATGAGATCTGGGTGGGGACACAGACAAACCGTAACAGGGGGTCTATGAAACCCTCAAAATGATACACAAGTGTTTTGGTAATTTTGGCCTGTGCCTCTTCTGAGGAGATTATCCAGAGTTTTTAGTAGATACATAGGTTCATGATCCATAAGAGTTTTTTTTTTTAAGAGGGGGGCAGGGAGAAGGAAGGAAGGAAAGAAGGAAGGAGGGAGGAAAGAAGGAAGGAAGGAAGGAAGGAAGGAAGGAAGGAAGGAAGGAAGGAAGGGAAGCCATAAGAGTTTTTAATAGATTCTCACAAAGGTTCGTGATCCACAAAAGTTTAATAACCATTAGCCTATAGGTAGGAAAAGGAGGATGTCAGTATATTACTCAAAGGTTAATGAGTATTGGTAGGGGATGCTCCAGCACAAAGCTAAACAAAAAGAAGGTGTGAGGCCATTCGTCTCTAGGGACCAACTCACTGGCTGTGATGCCCAGGCACACCTTGCCCAGATGTTCTCAGCAGATATACATCAAGCAAAGCACACCCACAACCTGCGCCTGCATCTCTGCCAGTCGCAGGATCGCATTCCTGTGGCTGCAGCAAGAACCCAACCAAGAGCAGATGCGGCGAGGGAAGGGTTGTATTTTCTCACCTAACGTGTTGTCCAGGGTGGGTGAGTAGCCTCCCTTAGAGCGTAGCCTCCCTTAGAGCGTAGCTTTGTCCCACAGTCAAGACACTTGCTACACCTTGGTGTTGGGTCTATTTTCCAGGCAGGAGGAAGGGCTGGGGCTCTGCCAGCTCAGTCTGTCTCTTTGTGATAGGGAAACAAAGACTTTGCAGGTGAACGCACTCGGTGAAATCCTGTTGCATTGCATTAGCAGAGCTGTGCCCCACAGCTGCCCCGTTATAGGGAGCCTGGAGTGGGACAGGGAGGATTAAGTTCACTTGTTGGTTACAACTTATCTGTGAACCACTAGGCGTGCTGCTCATCAGGAAAATAGAAGTGGAGAGAAAGTATGCAGGCCCCAAGTGGAGTCTGCCATGTATGGCTTTGCTTCCCCTGTGAGCTGGCAAGCACAGATTCCTGGATCAATTGGGGCTGAAAACTGGCCCCACTGTGAAAGTGCAGCCAGAGGATATGACTCACAACCTGCACTCACTAGTGCCACTGGAATCTAAGATGAACTTAATGACACAATTTCTGACTACTCAAGTTTTATTCTGATAAAAGTGCATGACACAAGTGGAGCAGAAGATGCATCTGGTCACCAGGGAAGTGGCTTAATGGAGAAAGTGGGAGCTGAATTGACAAGAAATGGTCTTGAACCAAATGACCAAACAAGTCTTTAAGAGTGCACAGAGTGACTGCAGGTGGAGGCACAATTCCATCTACATAGAATTCAAGTCGAATGAAGTAAGATCAACTTTATTCTTGTGAGTTTCCTTGAATTTTAACTGGAAAACTTTTTCATACAAGATAACCATGGATCAACCCTTTTTACAATAGCTGAAAAAAACTAAAATACTTAGCAATATACCTAACCAAGGACGTGAAAGGCCTCTACAAGGAATACTACAAAACATTGCTGAAAGAAATCATAGATGACACAAACAAATGGAAACACATCACATGCTCATGGATGGGTAGAGTCAATATTGTGAAAATGACCATACTGCCAAAAGCAATTTACAAATTCAACACAATTTCCATCAAAATACCACCATCATTCTTCATAGAATTAGAAAAAAAGAATCCTAAAATTCATATGAAACCAAAAAAGAGCCCACATAGCCAAAGTAGGACTAGGCAGAAAGAACACATCTGGAGGCATCACATTACCTGATTTCAAACTATACTATAATGCCATAGTCACCAAAACAGCATGGTACTGGTATAAAAATAGGCACATAGACCAATGAAACAAAATTGAGAATCCAGAAACCCAAATACTTACAGCCAACTTATCTTCAACAAAGCAAACAAAATATAAAGTGGGGAAAGGAAAGTGCTGGATCACCCTTTTCAACGAATGGTGCTGGTATAATTGGGAAGCCACATGTAGGAGAGTGAAACTGGATCCTCATCTCTCCCTTTAGGCAAAAATCAACTCCAGAGGGATCAAGTACTTAAATCTAAGACCTGAAATTATGAAAATTCTGGAAGATAACATTGGAAAACCCCTTCTAGACATGGGCTTAGGCAAGGTTTTCATGATCAAGAACCCAAAAGCAAACGCAATAAAAACAAAGATAAATAGCTGGGACTTAAAGTAAAGAGCTTTTGCACAGCAATAGGAAGAGTCAGCAGAGTAAACAGCCCACATAGTGGGACAAAATCTTCACAATCTATGCCTCTGACAAAGGACTAATATCCAGAATCTACAACAAACTCACACAAATTAGCAAGTAAAAATAAACAATCCTATCAAAACATGGGCTAAGGACATGAATAGACAATTCTCAAAAGAAGATACACAAATGAATAAACATATGAAAAAATTCTCAACATCACTAATGATCAGGGAAATGCAAATCAAAACCACAATGCAATACCACCTCACTCCTGCAAGAATGGCCATAATAAAAAAATAATAATAATAGATGTTGACGTGGATCAGGTGATCAGGGAACATTTCTACACTGCTGATGGGAATGTAAACTAGTACAACCACTACAGAAAACAGTGTGGAGAGTCCTTAAAGAACTAAAAGAACTACCATTTGATTCATCAATCCCACTACTGGATATCTACCCAGAGGAAAGGAAGTCACTATACAAAGAAGATCCTTGTGCATGCACCTTCTTGGCAGCACAATTCACAGTTGCAAAAACATGGAACCAACCCAAATGCCCATCAATCAACAAATGGATAAAGAAACTGTGATATATGATGGAATACTATTCTAAGAGATTATTATTCTAAGTGAAATAACTCAGGAACAGAAAACCAGACATCGTATGTTCTCACTCAAAAGTAGGAGCTAAGCTATGAGGATGCAAAGGCATAAGAATAACACAATGAACTTTGGGGACTCGGGCAAAGAGTGGGAAGGGGATGAGGGATAAAACTAGGTGCAGTGTATACTGCTCAGGTGATGGGTGCACCAGAATCTCACAAATCACCACTAAAGAACTTACTCATGTAACCAAACACTACCTCTTCCCCAATACCCTATGGAAATACAAAAAAAAAAAAAAAAATTGTGAGTTAGCCAGTCATGGTGGCTAGCACCTGTAGTTCCAACTACTGAGGAGGCTGAGGTGTGAAGATCCCCTGAGCCCAGCAGTTCAAGGCTGCAGTGAGCTATGATTGTGTCACTGCACTTAAGCCTGGATGACAGAGTAAGACCCCGTCCCCAAAAAATAAAGAAAACCAAGAATGGAATATTTGCAGCGTGATAGTTCTCCAAAGGCCAATAACTTACTAATTGATAATAACATTTCACCAGAAACTATTATGAATATAAACTTACAAACATTATTTTCCTTGGAAATGTTCCATGTTCTTTACATTAATTCCAAAATTTCAATTTGAGACCTTTGTATTTTAAACAGATGCTACTGGAAAGTAAAGTCTTTAAATTTTCTGACTTGTTTATTGCAAGATAATGGTTGTCCTGAATGTGATGGAAATTGCCGGAATCAGAAAATCTGTATGATTTAATACATGAGGAAAAATAGTGGAGTATATCTTTGCAAAAACCTGCAGTCTAAGAAAAAAAATGAAGCTTTTTGTTTGTTTGTTTTTTGGGGTTTTTTTAGTTTCCAACAGAGAAAATCCAAAATACACAGATACTTGCTCAGCCTTTTGTGAGGAATTATTGGAGAATGATTTTGGATCATAGCTTCTCTTTCATTGTTACACAAAATGGTATTTTTAAAATCATTTGAAGTACCTTTGATTTACGTTTTCTATACACCCAAAGAAATAGCCGTAAGGCAATTCAAAAGCTGTAATTTGGGGAAATATTAATCCTTCCATTAAGGTTCTGAGAATAAATTGAAAGCCATGTTTCTTTAACATATGCTTTGTTTATCACAGCTCTCTCTATAATATTTCTAAACAGGTATATTTCATGTAGTCTGATGCTTTTGAGTATCTTGAGGCATCCTGCAAACAGCTTGTAAATCTTTAAAATATCCTTGTGGGAGCTGTATAAAAAATTAAAGAGCTATCCAATCAAAAATGCAGGGGCCCCCAAGTGCCGTTGTTGAAGTCAGCCTATATTTACTGGGTGACTGGCCGCCCTGGGCACTCAGATCAGAGGCAGCCAAAATCTCTTATCTGAATGGACAACGGAGGACACTAAATAACATCTTGTCAAGCTGGATGTCACTTCCTTAGCAGAGGCCTCTGCAAGAACAAGGTGCACGGAAGGGTCACTTTTCACACATGAAAAAGCACATCTGGGAGCTACTCTGGGTTCTCTGGCCGTCTGTGGGGTCCCCTCCCTGAGATCACTCTCTCCATCACACCCCTTCCTCCCTCTCCCCCGGGTCACTCCCCCTAACACTTCCCTAGGGATGCCCTCTGGACCCCCCAGAGATTTCTTTGTTAAACTCTCACAGGCCCCATAACCCTTTGCTCTGGACAACTGTCCGCATTTTGTAATTACATCATCTTTTTTTTCTCTTTTTTTGAGACAGTATCTCACTCTGTCACCCAAGCTGGAGTGCAGTGACACCATCATAGCTCACTGCAGTCAACCATCTCCTGGTCTCCAGAGATCCTCCCACTGCTCAGCCTCCTGAGTAGCTGGGACTACAGGCGTGCACCACCATGCCCAGATATTTTAAAAATCTTTTGTAGAGACAGGGTCTCACTGTGTTGCCCAGGCTGATCTCAAACTCTAGCCTCAAGCCATCCTCCCCCCGCCTTGGCCTCCTAAAGTGCTGGGATTACAAGTGTGAGCCACTACACCCAGCCTACACCATCTTTAATATAACGATTTCCTTGATGCTACCTCTCCATGAGACTCTGGGTGGTGTCTCACCTGGCTGGGCTCACCACTGTATCCCTGGCAGGCGGTATAGAGGTTGGCACACTGAACATTGAGTAGGAATGGAAAAGAAGACAACGAAAGAGGGAAGGAAGGATCCCATTGCTGGGCCATCCCAATTCTCATATGGACAGTCTGATCTGGCAACCCTGCGGTGCTCAAAATTGGAGCTGGACAGTGTTTACTTTGCTGATTGTCTCCAAATGCAAACAGCCAGCCATTGTCAGCTCTAGCGTAAGGGCTTTTCCCGATTTTGAGAAGTCAGACAGCTCTTGAGAGTCATTCACCTTTCTTAATGTCACTTTTAAGCAGCACCCTCTATTGGTGCTTAGAGTTGCTTAAAGGAACAAAACTACTATCATATTTTATAAAACAATTTTATACCCAGAGGCCTGGATGTATGGTAGATTCCTGAAAATGCCTGCAGGTGCCTGGTTCTAATATTATTACCTGTGGCTTTATAGCTCAACTTTGCCCAAATGAAAGGCTGCTATACGCCCCCAGGAGCTCGGCTGAAGTTCCTGTTAGTCTCCTGGGAAAACTCATGGCCTTTAACTGCACTTGCTACAGTTTGCTCTGCAATAGATACCAATCGTTGCTGCTTTTTCTGCTGCCTGGGTTACGTGTACATATCCAGAGTTGAATGGAGAGAGACAAAACATTATGTAGCCTTGGAGAAATCAACCTGAACCTCACATAAAGAGACATGATTTGAGTCTTGGTGTTTCAAGTGGAAATCAGCGAGGAGGCAAGCCTGGCATGTTGGAGGTATGGCTGCCTTCATGACAGCAACCGGCTACAGCTGGCTGGCATCCTCCCTGCCTAAACTTTACTTCAGGACATGCCTCCATCCAGCCTGGAAGGCTGGATGTGATCTCAGCCAGGCCAAGCACTCACCCAGCACCTAGGAAAACCTGCTTGGTTCTGGACCTGAGGGCCCGAGAGAGAGGGCAGTTTCCTAAAGGAAAAATGTCTGGGGATTTTCCTCCTCCTCCTCTCCATCTCTGTCCACTGCTCTTGAACAGGCTCATTTGTTTTGCATTTGTGCTCTTAATGAAAGTGATTTTATGCCAATACCTATTCGCTCAAGTGCTACTGATGAAAATTCAAAGCCCTCTGGACATGTCATGAGAGGATGCACGTTTACAGGGTGTTACAAGTGGGTAGCAGACCACGTCCTCTAGACCTACTGTTGGCAGGGGCTGGGGAGGAAAGATGCTTCAGCTTTTCACCAGTGAACTTGCTTAACTGGTAAACTGTTTAACTTTCACTAGTGAACTTGCTTAACTAGTGAACTAGTTAACTATTCATTCTAAGGAATTCATTTTCTTCAAAAGTCTTTCAGGCCTATAGGAACCTGTTTCATTTTCTATCCTTGTTTATTGTTTTATGTTTCTTTTTTTAATTTTCTATTTTTTTTTCTGCAAAGATAACTGCCGAAGAAATAAGACCACGTCAGGAGTAATAGTTGCCTCTTCCCTTAGATATTCCTCATACTGGCTGAAAACCACTGATCCTATTTTTATCAAGACTTCCTTTCTGCCTTGTTCATTTAGTAAAAACTTCTAGACTGGCAAATAATTTTTTTTTTTTTTGAAATAGTAAAGTTGGATCCTTGCTTCCAGCCTCAAGGAATAATAATTTTATCATTCCTGGAAGGTTTTTCTTGGACCCCTGCAATTAATCTTATTCCCCAACTCCAGCCCCGGGGAACCACTGATCAGTTTCTTGTAATATAGCTAAGTATTATTATTCTAAAATTTCATGTAAAAGAAATTATTATTTTTGCTCATAAGGAAGTTTTAAAGTTTTATCCACATTTTTCATGTGTCAGTAGTTTCCTGCTTTGTATTGAGGCATGATGTGTTTCAGCATGGATATACTACAATTTATCTGTTTCCCTGCTGATTACATTTGCCATTTGAAACGTTTCCGTGTTGAGGCTATCAGGAGTAAAGCTGCTGTGCACTTCCGTGGACAAGTCTTTGCCTGAACAGATGCTTCCATCTTTCTAGGATAAATACTTAAGAACAAAATTGCTGAGTGATGCAGGTTCTGTTCTCTCCCCTTGTCATTCTCACCCTCTTCTCCTGGTTATTCTGCACGTGGCTTACAGACCAAATGTAGGCTTCTTAAAATGTGTTAGTCACACCATTAGCATCTCAGCCTCAATCATGAATCACTTGGTGAGAGGATAGAGGAAAAAACAGACTCCATTTCCCCTGCTCTCTACTCACCACAACACAGTCAGCATAGAATACTTCTGCGACCCCTGGTCATCAACATGTATAGAGATTTCTCTCCACCAGCAACCAATGCTGCAGTGGATGCCAGCTGGGTGTCCTGAATGCAATTCAATTCTAACACTCTTGCCTGGGAGGTAGCATCAGATCTCACAAGTTGAAGTCTCAGTCCCGCAAGGCTGCCTGCCCTTCCCAGCCCCACTTCAGATGCCAGTTCCAAGCACAGGTTGTGGCTGTTTTTCTTGACCTGTGGACTATAAATTGAGGTTCCCGTGATTCCTTCCTCTGGTGCAATTAATTTGCTATAGCAGCTCACAGAACTCAGGGAAACACAGATACTGGTATGCAGTCATGTGTTGATTTACAACTGCAATGCATTCTGAGAAATGTGTCATTAGGTAATTTTGTCATAGTGCAAACATCATAGTGTACTCACACAAACAGACTGTATAGCTTACTACACACCTAGGCTATATGGTATGACCTGTTGCTCCGAGGCCACAAGCCTGTACAGCGTGTTAGTGTACTGAGCACTGTAGGCAACTGTAGCACAATGGTAAGTGTGTGTGTATCTAAACATATCAAAACACGGACAAGGTACAGTAAAAACACAGTATTAGAATCTTAGGACACCACTGTTGTACATGTGGTCCATCGTTATGTGGCACACGACTGTATTATAAGGGATATTACAAAGACTACCAGTGAAGAGATGCATAGGGCAAGGGATGGGGGGACGGGTGCCGAGCTTCCAGGCCCTCCACAGGCTCTCCACCTTTTAGGAAACTCCACCTGTTCAGCTATCGGGAAGCTCAGTCCTTTTGGGTTTTAATGGAGGCTTCCTTGCATAGGTATGATTGCTGAATCATTGGCATTGGTGATCAACTCAACCTTCAGCCTCTCTACCCTCCCTGGAGGTTGCAGGGAGAGGGCAGGGTGAGGCTGAAAGTCCCAACCCTTCAGTAATACCTTGGTCTTTCCTGTGACCAGCTCCTATCCTGAAGCCACCTAGGGGCTGCCAGTCACTGGTCATCTCATTAGCATACAAAAGACACTCTTATCCCTCCAGGAAATCCAAAGATTTTAGAAGCTGTGTGTCAGGAAATAGTGGGGAAGACCAAATATCTGTTTCACAACATTACACTTGGTTTCTAGAAAGAAGCCCAGGCAAGCAGGTGAGTCAAGAGAGCCTTACAAAGTAGACAAAGGTACCTTCTGCAGCCTATAGGCAAGAAACATGGTCAGGACTCGGGAAAGACTGAACAGGGAACTGGAAAGCCGTCAGGAACAAAGGCAGCTGTGACATTAGGTTGTGTCTGGTCAGTCACCTTCACCACCATCTCTTTCATTGTTCCCTGCTATTGACCAGCCCACACATTTGCACGTGGTCCTGCATGGCCTTCCTCAAATGGGTGGCCCAGCATCCAAGTCAACAGAATATTCCCGCTCTGACCCTGATAGTATTAGTGTCCACAAATTTAAAGATTCCAGGAAGGAGAATCCGATGGGTCAGCTTGTGGCAACTATCATCCCCTAGTTCAGTTAGCTTGTGAATGTGTGTATGTGTGTGTGTGTATGTGGGTGTGTTTATGAGTGTGTGTGTTTAGGTGTGTATATGTGTATGTGTGTGTGTATATGAGTGTGTGGTGTGTGTATGTGAATGTGTGTGTATGAGTGTATGAGTGTGTATTTTTGTGGTAGGTGCATGTGAATGTATAAGTGTATGAGTGTATGTGTGTGGTGTGTGTGTATGTGAATGTGTGCATGTGTGTGTGTGAATGTGTATGTGAGAGTGTGTATGTGTGTGTATGTGTGAGATGTGTGTGTATGTGAGTGTGTGTATATGTGAGAGCGTGTATGTGTGCATGTGTGTATGCATGTGTGTGTAAGAATCGTGGATTCATGTAGCACGGCAGATTATCCAAATGGGCGGAGAACAAGGCAGTTTCTCTGTGCACATGTGTGGCAGGTGGAACCTGGAACAATGCTGGATGATGGGCATTTTTTGTGGATGCCCTTCCACCTGTAGAACATCTCCAGCAGCTGGCAGCCTTTGGTAGGCAGCTGACTGCCACCATGCGCATGCTAGCAGTTTGAGTCTTTACTAATGCAGTTGTTTCTGTGCATAGTTAATTATCAAAAAAGTGAACAATTCAAATTTAATTCACTAAAAGTGCGTCACAAAACACAGATATTAAGAAAGACTCCTGTCTCCAGAGATAGGTACAAATGAAACCTTCATAAGTCTTTGATTGATATTTGAGTTACACTCACTTCAATCCTGAATTTGCATCACTTTCTGAAAGACTCCTAGTTTTTATATTTTTAATAGTTTATTGTTCACATGTTGCACAATTCATCCATTAAAAGAATACAATTGAATGATTTTTCGTATATCCACAAATATAATTGCAACTACCACTACAATTTTAGAATATTTTCATCACCTCCAGAAGAAACCCCATAAGTTTTAGCTATCGAACTCTACTCTCCCAGCAAACACTAATCTGCTTTCTGCCTCTATAGAAATGTTCTGGACATTTCATATAAACGGAATCAAATAATATGTGGTCTTTTGTGACTAGCATCTTTCACTCAGCCTAAGGTTTAATGTTTTTGAGATTCATGCATGGCATAGTATGTATTAATGCTTCCTTCCTTTATAAGGGTGAGTAACATTGCTCTGTATGTATTAATATATTCTGCATTTGTTTATCCATTCATCTGTCAACAGATATTGGGTTACTTCCACCTTTTGATTATTGTGAGTAATGCTGCTATGAAGCTGGGAGACTCTGCATTCTTTTCTTTTGAAGGTATATCCAGAAATGGAATAGCCGAATCATATGCTAATTCTATCTTTGGTTTATGTGAGACTGCCACACCATTTTCCATAGCCGCTGCACTGTTTTCTTTTTCCACCAACAGTGTATATGGGTTGAATTTCTCCACATTTTTGTCAGCACTTGTTATTATCTCACTTTGGTTCTAGCCATTCTAGTGGGTGTGAAGTGGTATCTCTTTGTAGTTTTGAAGACTCACAGGCATTTTCAACTAGCCACATCCAAACAGAACTATCTTTTTTCTCTTAAATTCTGCGTCTCTCCTTGTGAGCCCCGTTTACATCAAAGGCATTGGGATCCACCCACAAACAAGTGCGTGTTTCCAGCACCTTCTTTCTAATCTAGCACCCATGTCAATGCTTGACGTTGGCACCCTGAGCCAGCCGTGCTCTCAGCATGCTGGGTGTTCCATTAAATTTTAAAAATCTATACCATGTATCTTTCATCATTTTTCTTCAATTATAATATACAGTCATTATTGAGAATCTGCAAAAGTATAAAAATGAAAATTTAAAATACCTCCCTCACCTAGGGAAAACAATGGACCAGTGAATTGACTTCCTAATGTGTATACACTCCATGAATATAATGTAAAATAAACACTCTACCCCTGATCGAGGCAACTCTAAAGTGGTAAGCTCCCCTTCCTCTGGAGTTCTCCTGTGGGGTTGAACCAAAGTTTGTATTAGCCCGTTTTCACACTGCTATAACGATTCTACCTGGGACTGCGTAATTTATTAACCAAAGAGGTTTAATTGACTCATAGTTTTGCATGCCTGGAGAGGCCTCAGGAAACTTACAATCATGGTGGAAAGCGGAGGGGAAGGAAGGACCTTTTTCACATGGTGGTAGGAGAGAGAGAGAATGCAAGGGAAACTGCCACTTTTAAACCATGAAGATCTCATGAGAACTCCCCCACCATCATGAAACTAGCATGGGGAAACCACCCCCATGATCCAATCACCTCTCACCAGATCCCTCCCTCAACGTGTGGGGATTATAATTCAAGATGAGGTTTGGGTGGGGACACAGCCAAACCATATCTGTTACCCTCCAGGGGACTTTGTTGGATAGTGCCCCCAAACCCCCATCCCTGGTGCCACTTCCCTTCCCCCACCAGTCTCTTCTGGGGATTGTCTTGTTGGATCACATATAGTCTGCTTCTCAACATCTGCTATAGGGGAGCCTGACAGAAGACACATCCTGATATTGTTTGGCTCTGTGTCTCCACCCAAATCTCATCTTGAATTCTAGCTCCCATAATTCCCATGTGTTGTGAGAAGGACCCAGTGGGAGATAATTGAATCATAGGGGTGATTTCCCCCATACTGTTCTCATGGTAGTGAATACGTCTGACAAGATCTGATGTTTTTATAAGAGGAAAACCCTTTCACTTGGCTCTCATTCTCTTCTCTTGTCTGCCACCGTATGAGATGAGACTTTCACCTTCCGCCATGATTGTGAGGCCTCCTCAGCCATGTGGAACTCTGAGTCAATTAAACCTCTTTGTTTTGTCAAGTGCCCGGTCTTGGGTATATCTTTATCAGCAGCATAAAAACGAACTAATGCAGGTCTTTCCACATCTTTGCTAATCCAGGGTGGCATTTTAAAACAATTTTTAAAATATAAAACAATTTCACAGCTGGGCACCTTGGCTCTTGCCTGTAATCCCAGCACTTTGGGAGGCCGAGATGGGCTGATCACCTAAGGTCAGGAGTTCAAGACCAGCCTGTCCAACATGGGGAAACCCTGTCACTACTAAAAATACAAAAGTTAGCCAGGCATGGTGGCATGCACCTATGATCCCAGCTACTCGGTAGGCTGAGGCACAAGAATTGTGAACCCAGGAGGCGGTGGTTGCAGTGAGCTGAAATCGCACCACTGTCCTCCAGCCTAGGCAACAGAGAGAGACTCTGTCTCAAAAAAAAGAAAAAAAAATTCAAGCGCACACAAAAGTATAGAGAATAGTATAATGAACCCCTAGTGCCCATCACTCATTCCAACAATTACCCACATTCTGTTCTTCGTGTTGCATCTGCCCTCCCAAAACTGTTTTGGCTTTTTTTCTGGAACATGTACAACAAATTCCAGATGTCATATCACTTCACTCAAAAATACTCCAGTGTTTATCTCTAACAAATAAATAATGAGTGCTTAGATGCACAGACACAATGCCATTCTTACATCCAAAAGATTAGTAATCATTCCTTAATATTATCTAGTAACTGATCTATCTTCAATGTTTCCCAATTGTCTCAAAAGTGTCTTTATTAGCTCGATTTATTGCTCTTAGCTGATATTTCTCTCAATTCTCCTGTGATCCTAACAGTTCCAACTCTTCCTCTGGTTTCTCCATGCCAGCTATTTGTTGAAAACAATTAGCTCATTTTCCAGGTCATTTATCTTACAGAATGTCTCACTTTTGTATTGGGCTGGTTGAATTGCTGAGGAATCATTTAAGGCTGTCTTCCAACTTTCACATTTCCTGTAAATGGATAGTTAGATCTAGAGGCTCAATTAGGCTCAGGTTGTTCAATTTATGGACAACAATACCTTACAGGTGACTCTAAAAACTTACTGCCAAGAGTCAAGAGGCACAGGATGTCTTGGGTCCCACCTTTGGTGACATTAAGAAAAATGAGAGGAATCAGGCATTGTTAGCCTGATCCATCATTATAAAGTTTCCCATGAACTTTTCACCTCATGGTTTTAGCTCTCCCTTGGGATTGTAAATTTGAAATATCTTTGTGAACTTGATAGCTGAGAAACGAGACCTATATATGTTAGTTGGTAAACTGGTTGCTCATTTGGCAGCTCTGGGGATTCTTCATGATTTAGTGCCCTGACTCCTGGTCAGGCCTCCCCGCTGGATCTCGATCTGGTCTGGTCCCGGCCTTGCCCTTCCCATCAAGCCCTTCGGACTGTTTGATGCAGAAATCACCCCATACACTACTCCTGGGAATTGTCCCACATTCCAGGCTACAGAGAGGTGTGAGATCCAAGTGCTACCTGGATTCCAGCTCCATGCTGAAATGTCTGCTGCCACATCAAGATCAATGCCTTCGAAGCCACCAGTGCTGCGAGAGAGCTGCAGAAGTCACCACGAAGCCTCCATAGAACTGCCTGCATGGCCTCCTGTTCAACAAGCTTTCCCTCCCACAGTCAGCACTGCAGAAGGAGAGTTGAATGACACAGTGAATCTGTTCATTCTTACTTACTTTTCTTCGCTTGTTTATTTCATAACCCTCTTCCTAAGGCACATACGTGAGTCTGTGGGGGCTGGGCCACAGAGCAGTTTGCAGGGTAGATGCTGCCCAGAATCAGAATGAGCCATTGATCCTCACCTGGCTCACTCACTAGGGACCCTCATGTGCTCGTCCATCCTCCTTCCCCTTAGGATGAGTTACTTCCCAGGAAGCTCCAAAGTCTCTCAGCAAATGTGTCTTTGGTATGGTCAGCCCATCTGCCATATAGACAAGACATACAGACCTGTCAGACCAGTTTGGATCATGGTATGAGGACAGGGAACCCTACCCACTGGAGACCCACTTCTGCCTAAGCAGCAGCAGAAAACAGAAAGGTTGGAACCTTCAGAAAGGCAGAAACCATGTGCTACCAAAGGGGTGTTCTTCCAAAAGACCTTTTACAAATATGAGAAATCATTTTAGCAATCCAAGTATCTCTCTTTGTGGAATATGTCTAGGAATTGGGTAGGAAAGAAATACTTGAACAGCTGCCCGGAGACTGGAGATGACTCTCAAACGGCGTTATTTCTGTTTTCCTCCCAGAGAAACTCCCTCTAGTCTCAGGTCTTGATCAAGGATGCATGTAGGACTCTGGTGAATTTTTAACTGGTTCTTGTCCTTCACTGATCTGAGGGGAATTCCAGTGCTAGGCAATTACTTTCTTGTGATAGTGGCCGGGGAGAGGCCCAAGCTAGATCTGTGACCACCGCAGCAACGATGTCCAACCATTTGGGAAACCCCCCTGGGGATAATGATGATGTTGGAATACTGTTAAGGTGGAATTTTGCCCCCCACACCAGCCTGGGATCCCAGACACCTCTCAGAAAGGTCCCCAAGGGAGAAATATACACACTTTGAAACAAGCAGCCCAAAGGTAGTGTTCTCTAACTAAGCATTCACATCATATTTTTATTTTATTTTTGGAGTAGCATTCCTGTTTTTGCCATTAGGAGACCACCATTTCTACCCAGCTCCTGAGCCCATGGCTGTACTGGGGCTCTCTGGACACCCCTCCTTTCCTCTGACATCCCCTCTGCCAGCTGCTCATGTGGTTTTCTTCTCTCCCACCAAAGAGCCAGTGGATCTCAAGTATGATTTTATCACAGTTAAAGACTGTCTCCTTTCTCATTAGAATGGATTCTAAGTGAATTCCAATCCATTTGATCTTACTCAGGGAGAAGTTGCCAAGTCCCAGTGACAGGTGGTGAGGACATTAGAAGAAAATGAACCATAGACCACTTAGCAATTTTGCCTCTCAGTAGTTGGCCGTTCTCCACACATAGCTGAGTTAGAGGTGCTGGATCCAGCTCTCATGTCCCTCAATAATGTGACCGCTGGCACTAAGTCTTCAGAGTTCTCCAGGCCAAATGTGATGCTGGGTGACTTCTGAAGCCAAGGCTAAAGGGCCATGTGGTTTCTGCCTTGTTCACTAGAGCATTTGCTCTTGAAGTCCTGACTGCCTTGTAAAAAGTCCAATGTCTCTGAAGCTGCCATGCTCTGAGGAAGCCCACACCACTTGGGAAGCCATGTGGAAACACTCTGATCAGCCATTCCAGCTGAGCTCAGGCACCAGAGATGTGAGTGAAGAAGCTTCTAGAAGGTTGCAGTCATGCAAGTCTTTTACACTGTGGAACAGAGAGCAGAGACAAGCCAACTCTACGATACCCTGCCCAAATTCCCAACCCACAAAATCCATGTGAATAATAAAATGATTGTTGTTTTTCCCCTGTAAGTTTTGGGAAATTTTGTTCCTTAGCAACAAATAGCTGGAACATCGATAGCTCTGCTCCTTGCCTCCACACAAAGATAGAAAATTTTTATTTTGTATCTTTCCTTTATGTTGTTTTCCTTCTCTTTCACCTGACATCTATTATTGTGGGAGAAATCCTGAACTCTTCCAATCCCTTCTAGAAAAGCCAAAGAAGCATCTTTCAATTGATAATCAGTGATAATCAGTCATTTGCAAATCTATACGACTATGCCAAAGAGAGAACTTTTAGAGGCATGTTATGGTTTGGCTCTGCGTCCCCACCCAAATCTCACCTTGAATTATAATCCCTAATCCTCAAATATCAAGGGTGAGACCAGGTGGACGCAATTGAGTCATGGAGGCAGTTTCCTCCATGCTGTTCTCGTGATAGTGAGTGACTCTCATGAGATCCGATGGTTTCACAAGCATCTGCCATTTCCCCTGTTTGCACTCTGTCCTGCTGCTGTCTAAAGAAGGTGGCTTGCTTCCCCTTCACCTTCTGCCTGTGATTGTAAGTTTCCTGAGGCTGCCCCACGAATGCGGAACTGTGGGTCAATTAAACCTTGTAAATACCCCAGTCTCAGGTATTTCTTCATAGCAGTGTGAGAATGAATGACTATAAGGCACATGCAGTGAAGGTGGCTGGAAGACTTCCATTTGGCCACTGACTTTACTTACTCTCTTTTTCAGTGATCTGCAATGACATAGGAAGAAAGGAAAAACAAATCTGAAGATGAAGAAAGTCATGTTACTAGGACACTCATGGTAGAATCATTGCATTGGCCATGAGCCCTGCAGTAGTGAGGTCACCAGGTCAATGGCGACATCTGTATGACGGAGGATGTGACCACTTAACAGTGATGGCAGAAAGTGCAGGAAAGATGGGGGAAACGCTGAGAAACACACTGCTCTGGAAAACAGACGTGTGCCTTGAAAGCAGTTCCGGATAAAGCAATTTTAAAAGAAGAGAAACAAATCCAGGAGATATCAGTCACATACAGTCAGAAACATGCACAAGGAGGTTCATTGCAGCCCTGCTGATTTCAGCAAAAACATGGAAACAACCTTGTGCCTCAGTCAAAAGACAAGCAGGCAAATGAACTCTTCATTGGCATAATTACAAGCAATAAAACTATATAGAAAGAAAAGCGGGGCCAGGGGCGGTGGCTCACGCCTGTAATCCCAGCGCTTTGGTAGGCCTAGGTGGGCAGATCACGAAGTCAGGAGAATGAGACCACCCTGGCTAAGACGGTGAAACCCCATTTCTACTTTAAAAAGTACAAAAAATTAGACAAGCATGGAACCCCGTCTCTACTAAAAATACAAAAAATTAGCCGGGCATGGTGGCATGCGCATGTAGTCCCAGCTACTGGGGAGGCTGAGGCAGGAGAATTGTTTGAACCCAGGAGGCGGAGGTTGCCGTGAGCGGAGATTGTGCCACTGCACTCCAGCCTGGGTGACAAGAGTGAGACTCCATCTCAAAAAAAGTAAATAAATAAGTAAGAAAGAAAGCAGGTCAATGAAAGCCAGGACTCGGGCAATGATTAGTCTCGGGTGGAGGAATGCTGGAGAGTCAGAGGAGAACCATCTGGATACAGAAAGGTCATTGTCAAAGTAAGAGCTTTTGTTTTGGGTGGTGAATTTTCTGGTGCCTAAAAATAAATAAGTAAAAATCCAAATGTGCGCCATCCATGGACCAGTGGTGAGGGCATGTCAGGAAGCAAGGCCTGTGGTTAATCCAGCCCAGTACAGGAGGCCCAGCCGGGGAAAGAAAGGGAGGCTATGAGACGGGAGAAGAGCAGGCACAGGAGCAGGCAGAGGCAGCTTCTCCAGGCAGGTGAGCTGCAGAGGGGGAAGAAAGCGAAGGCAGCAGAGTGAACCGGGTCAAGATGTGTGTTTGTGCGTTTGTTTGGTTTTAGTGCATTTGCTAATGGAAACTGTCTAGGAACTGATGATGCAGGAACGAGGGAGAATCCTGGAACTGGCATTGTGAGGAAGCAAGAAGGAATCCGAAGTGTTGTCAAATGAGTTTCTCTCTGTGGAGCAAAAAGTCCTGTCC
This sequence comes from Cheracebus regulus, assembly GCA_963574635.1. Classification (NCBI taxonomy): domain Eukaryota; kingdom Metazoa; phylum Chordata; class Mammalia; order Primates; family Pitheciidae; genus Cheracebus; species Cheracebus regulus. Next base: position 24,758 of record CAUYQU010011463.1, on the reverse strand, counting down.
TCCTTGCAGAAGGGGCAGCTGCCTGCTTGCCTGGCAAGGTGTCATCTCAAATAAAAGGAATGTGGGTGTCAGGTATAACCTAAGACATCCATCCACCTTGCATCCACACCTTGCACTCACACACTGTGCATCTTACAGACCCACCTACTTTCCCACAGTGACATCTTATTTGCAGAAGGCCATGAACCCAGACAATCCCCCCCCAACTGCCTGCCTTTCCTCAAAATCCTGCCTTTATCTCCATTCTCTGGGAGAGAGAAGATACTTCACATTTTCCAAGAGAGGTGCATCTAGCAGCTGTCATGCTCCTGCCTGATTCCTGTGCTCCTCTGCCTGGTTTCTGTGTTCCCCTGCCTATCAGCAGAGACTGCATGCTCTTCGAACCTGCTTGGGCCCACCCTGTGGCTTCCACCTTCATAGACCCTGATCTGCAGACAGCTGGGCATTCCGCTTGCCCCACCACGCTGTCCTTGGAGGATTTTTCTTCCTTCTTATTTGTAAGAACAGTCTATACGATTTCAGGCGTAGTTTAATGCTGCCTCCCACATGACACATCCCCACCCCCAGTGGACGTGCTCCCCTTCAGACCCCTGCCTCGTGTTATCTAGACATTTCTGATGGGTCCTGCCCACCACCCCCTCCAGACCTGCTCTGGGCAGGGCTCTCCCCGGGACTCAGCCATGTCCTGGTCATCGCTATGTGCCCCACAGCAGGCAGGCTCCCAAAGGCCTCTTTTGCCCTCCCAGGCAGTGAGAGTCCTGATGCTACCCCCAAGTCCCTGAACCCTCTAAGAGAAGAGGTGGGGGAGTCAAGCATGATGCCTGATGCCATATCCAACTCTTTAGGCCAATAGAGCTGAGCCATACAGTTTTAGTTTCCTGAAAATCAGTTCTTTCTCTAAGAAGGGGAGTCATGCATTTTGTGAAGAGCCTCCTCACTCTGAGCTACACACAGAGTGAGACCTCTGACTCCTGGACCACCCTCCTCTGCACCTGCCCCTGCTCCCCATGGAGCCTCCCGCCAGTGTGGGGTGGACACTGAGAACTCAGAAGTCCCACCCCTGCCCTGGCCACGTGCCCATTCCTGCATGCGCATGGCCAGCTGGGTCTTCACACAGCTCTCCCCACCTCGCCTCTCCCATTCCCTGTTCCCATCCCCATCTCCGTCCTCATCCTGCCGGTCACTGGCCTGTGGGGCAGGTTTTCAGTGGTCCTGGCCCCGCCCAGTTCCTATGGTCCCTGCTGGACCATCTGAGCAGATGCTGACCTCAGCAGCTACATTCACTTCTGTTGCCTGGGGACTTGGAGGAGCCAACCCTGGCTGGAGGGGAAGGGAGAGGCTTTAATTTAGTTCTTTCTTTTGAGGCTTTCCCTCTGCAGACCGGCTTTCATTTCCTCCCTGTGGCGTTAGCCCAGCCACTCCTTGTCTCCACCCCAGGCCTTTTCCCACAACCAGGGAGGTGGGCTGGGGCAGGAGAGGGTGGGGCCCAAATTTGCAGGCTTGGTTTCCATTAATTATTGGGATCACAATAAGGAACCGAGAAGAGAGGCAGAGACAGACGCAGACTTGAAGCACCACACTGCATTGCAACTAACACACACTGCATCGCCTGTACATTTTCCAAAAGTTTCCATCTCCAGCTGGGCTGGAGGAGGTTGTGAGTGAGGGCTGGGCCCCCAGGGGAGAGATCTAGCCCCCTCATCCTGCGGCATGAGGGAGCCCAACAGGAGGGCAGGGGACAAAATCCAGTGGGTGGAGGACGGAAGCACCTGGACCCTCCCATTCAGGGTGGATCTTGTCTTCAAGAATTTTTAGATATGGTTTTGCTCCTGGCATAGGAATCTTCATTCCTTCCACTCCCGGAACCAAAATAAGAGAGACAGGTTTCCTCAGCAACCGAGGAAACATCTCCAGAGAAGGCTTATATTGTTTTGAAGTGTTTTGAAATCTTATCAATGGTTTCCAGGGAAACACAGGATGATGAATAGAGGCCTTGCTAGGTAAATTTAAGAAGAAACACGGGGGAACATATTTGGATTCACAGTGTGCAAGTATTCAGCCATTTATCAAGGCAGAAAAGTATATTTCACTCTCATCTGATATTTTAATTGTATTACCAGTTCAGCTTCACATAGAGTAACTCCTCAGGGAGGTCAGCATTATTTGAATCCCGATTAAAGAAATTACACAAAGTTTTTAAATCATGAAATTTGTGAATCCCACAGGAATCAAAATTTTAATTAACATGATGCATTACAAGCAGGGAAAATAAAGATTTAAAGTAGCAATGAAGCGGCCACACTGTGGCCAGAACAGTCTTCGAATCAAACAGCAGTGGAGTCCCCAGCAGAAACGGTGGGATGACAAATGAGCTCAGGGAGAAATGGCCAGAGCCCCAGCGTTCCAAAGTGGGTCATCTTCATTGTGGCTCCGGCCCACCTGTCACTTCTACTCTGTTTGCCAGTCAAAAACGTCTGGCAAGTCTGACTGTCCAGTGGATATGGGGTTTTAATATTTTTTTGTTTTGTTAAGCTACCGAAATCACCAGGTGCCTTTGTGTTCTTTCAGAGGTAATATTTTTTCTTGTTTGATCCCTGATTATATCTCAGGGTTCATCTTTGACCTTATTGATTGTGTGACTATTTTTTTGTTTGTTGGTTTGTTTTTGAAACAGGGTCTTGCTCTGTCGTCCAGGTTGGGGTGCAGTGGCATGATCACGGCTCACTGCAGCCTCAACTTCCCAGGCTCAAGCGACCCTCCCACATCAGCCTCCTGAGTAGCTGGGGCCATGGGTATGTGACCACACCCAGTTAATTTTTAAAAATTTTTTTGTAGAGATGGAGTCTCATTCTGTTTCCCAAACTGTTGTTGAATTCTTGGGCTCAAGGAATCCATGCACCACAGCCTTCCAAAGTCTTGGGATTAGAGGCATAAACCACCGCACCAGTCCCTATTTAAGTCTTCCTAGCTCTCTGAAGATTGCTCAAGAAAACAATGAAGGAAGATCAAAGTACCAACATCTTTTAAGTCCAGTTAATTTCATATCACTATATTTCTTGAGAAGCATCTTCCCTTTCATTGAAATTGAAATTTGCACTTTAATATCTTGAGTACTATTTTCCATTGTCTTGGTGCTCTGTACATGCTTTATTTAAGGTGATGCTCTTCTATTTTTCCTTGGCTTTTGTTATTGGAATCAAATAAAATTGATTACAAGCAAAAACAGATGAGCCAACCAGCCATGGTGGCTCACGCCTGTAATCCCAGCACTCTGGGAAGCCTAGGTGGGTGAATCACCTGAGGTCAGAAGTTCAAGACCAGCCTGGTCAACATGGTGAAACTCTGTCTCTACTAAAAAATACAAAAATTAGCTGGGCATGGTGTCAGATACCTGTCATTGCAGCTACTCGGGAGGCTGAGGCAGGGAGAATTGCTTGAACCCGGGAGGCAGAGGTTGCAGTGAGACAAGATCACACCATTGCACTCCAGCCTGGGTGATAGAGTGAGACTCCATCACAAAACAACAAAACAAAAAAAAAAACCACAGGAGGCTAACTATATACCAAATTGATATTATAACCATAAAGGAAAATAACAATTAATTCAAGTAACTTGTGAAAAGTATACTCTGACTGTGCACATTCCAGTGGGATAGATTTTAAGGACAAAAGAGCTTCAAAGAAATGTTGAAATTTACTTAACAGGTTTCCTTTCAGCAGTGACATTGATGTAGTAACCACAAAACTATTTTGTGGATATGTAGGACTGTGCAATGAAGAAATATGTAGATATTGAAAACCCAGGTCCTCACAGTGGGAGAAGGGAGATAAATGTACATGAGGTTTGTGAATGTGAAGAAGAGCCTGTTGATGTGGGATTGGAGGTAGGAGGTAAAGGCATCATCATATGAACTCATGATTTTAATTTAAAAACCTGTCTTTCATATCTCTGCCCATTGAAAGGAAGAAACAGTGACACAATAGCAGCAATGAGCACACTTGGCACCAAACTTTGGTTTGTTCTTTCTCTCTTTCTTTCTCTCTTTCTTTCTCTCTTTCTCTCTTTCTTTCTTTCTTCTTTCCTTTTTTCTTTGATTCTTTCTCTTTCTGTTTCCTTCATTCCTTCCTTTTTCTTTCTTTCTTTTTCTTCCTTTCTTTCTTTTCTTCCTTCCCTCTCTCCCTCCCTTCCCCCTCCCTTTCTCCCTCTCCCTCTGTCTCTTTTCCTTTTCCTGCCTCCCTCCCTCCCTCCCTTCCTTCCTTCCTGTCGTCTTTCTTTTTTTTAAAAGACAGTCTCACTCTGCTGGAGTGCAGGAGCACTATCATAGCTCACTGCAGCTTTGAAGCTTTGAATTCCCGGGCTTAAGTGATCCTTCCACCTCAGCCTCCCAACTACAGGTGCACACCACCACCAAACCTGGCTAATTTTTTTAAAAAATTTTTTTTGTAGAAACAGGTGTCTCGCTGTGTTGCCCAGGCTTGTCTTGAACTCCTGGGCTCAAGATCCTCCTACGTCAGACTCCTAAAGTGTTGGGATCACAGGAGTGAGCCACTGCGCCCAGTCCCATTAGTGGAGAATGGTGTTTAGAAACCAGACTTTGATTTGGTTTCTCAACCCAAGGGGAAAATGGTGATTCCAGGTCTGGAGCACGGAAAGTATGAGGTCAGCCTGAAATGCCTTCTAGTGTCAGAAAGAAGGGTGTACCCAAAGACCAGGCAAGGCGTATGAAATTAGCAGACTCAAAGGGCCTCCAATGGGCAGCATTTGGGATGGCTTCAGTGTTTTCTAAAAATGACCTCTAACACATTGCATTTTTCAAAAAGTATTCACAAATCCAAAATAATACCAAAAAATAGTAATGTTGAGGGCAGATCTTCTTTATAGAACGATTCAGGCAATAAGCAGAAAAGAAACAATAGAATTAGAAAACAGTTACCATTTTGTAGCCACCAATGTCATACTATATTCAGATAAGAATATATTCAGAGCATGGCTGGAGGAGAGAGACAGCAGCATGGGGCGGGAGGCTGGCAGAGTGGATGCCCCTCTTCAAAAGAACCAGCTCCACCTTCCCCATCCTGAGAGTCTCTGAAAACAAGACCTGATCCTGACATATCACCCCTCCGGCACTGAACCCTGGCAGCCACATTGTGGAACAGGTATTTTTCAAAATCTCTTTCTGACACTCACGTTTGACAGCAAGGAAGTTCAGTGACCAGGCTTCTGGGTCACTGTTCACCAATGGCTTTGGGAACACAGTCCCCATCAGCCAGTATTCGGCTAGAAGGTGGCACTGGGGCGAAAGGCAGCCTTCAGCCCACAGCCATCCCAGGAAGGCTTCTGCCCAGCCAGCAGGTCTGCTGAGGGCAGCTCCTCAGCTCCAAAATCCTAAAATCTCTCCAAGAGCGAGTGAGAGTGACAAAGTTAACACAGAGTCCCCACCAGGCGCCAAGAACACAAGGAGGTAGAGGCCCCTCTCCCGGAAGCCTTGCAGGCATCCTCCATGCCCATGTGGAATCCCCACCCCATGTTTAGTTTTCTTAGGATTCTGTTAGCAGAAGAGGGGCAAGATTTAAACACATATTTGTTGAAGGCTGTGCAAATTCCACAAGTTCCATAATTTTGCAAAGACTCAGACTTTTTATGCTGTTCACAAGTTCAATGCTTCCTCCTCCTCCCCCCAAGCACCAGGGGGGCTTCACAGACACAGCAAATCCTGTTTGCTCTTATGCCCTACACATCCAGATCAGGCACACCAAGGGCACACTGGCCTTGGAGACAGGTTTGATCCTGGTCTCAGCTCCAGAGTGACCTTGGCCAGCCTTTTATTTCATCACCACTGCCTTTGTCTCTCACATGGGACGGATACTATTACCTGCCCTGTAAGGTGACTATGAACACTAAATGAAATTAGAAGCTTGTGGGAGTTTGAAACTGCTTTCTTTTGAATGCAGTTTCATACCTTCAGTGCCCCTGAATGCCTGCCCTTGGAAGCAGTGATAGTTAATCAGATGCGGGTTTCCTTGTACTTCGAAGACTTACAAGAACCCATTGGGATTTGGAGATGGTTGCAGGTATTCTTCAGCTCATCAGAACCAGAATGATCCAACATGCACAAGGAAGTGTGCTCTGGGTAACCTGCTGGCTGCTGCGGGAACAGGCGGGCAGGCCATGCTATCTCTGCCTGCGTCTCTGCAATGCTCTGCAGCCATCTGCCTCGTCTTGCTGATGAGCAGCTGCTGCAGAATGAGGGATTGGGAGGAATTACTAGAGGTCCACCCATGGCAGTATAAAACCAAACCAAACCAAACAAAAAAACATCAAACAAAAACCATAACAAAGTACTGTTATTATTTTTTAGAACAGCTTTCTTCCCCCCAAATTTCTATTTTTCATTATAGAGAGCCTACGCCTGCATCTGTAGAAACCCGGTATGTGCATCAATAACCAGAGCTGCACTGATGTGATTTTCCAAGCACCTGGAGTAGTCCTGGTAAAACCCACACCCTGGACATCATTCACCACTGAGGCAGCAAACTTACGGGATTTCCCAGAAGAGGAGGGTGAAGAGTTTGGGAGCACATCAGATGCCAGCTGGCAGTGAGGTTGGGGAAGCAAGGCAGAAGTGGATTTTAAATGAATCCACAGAAAGCTGGTCAGTTGAACTGGGCCATTCTGGAGACAGAAGGGTGCTGGGCAGGCATGGAAACCTAGACACAAACGTCGGCAGGGACCGTCTAGCTCTCTGATGCTGAAGGAAGCTTGACTCAGGGGGTTTATGCAGTCAAGCATCCTTGGTGCACACCCCCTAGGATGAGAGGAACATCCCAAGGTCAACCTTCTTTCAATTCTGTGTGCATCAAGCAGTGTCATCATCCAGCTGCCTTGGCAACCATCCTATAGAAAAAGAAAGTGTTCCCTGAGTCATGTCACACCTGCGCCATTCTGTCCCATCAACAATCACTTCTCTCCTTATTGATGGATAAATTAGTCTCAGGATTTATGCATCGGTTTTTATGAGGCTAGTTAACTTGTGTCTGTCCTTGAAAGACATCCACTGTCAGTGTAATAACAAAACCAGTTTTCTGGAAACCAGAGCTGGGCTGCAAAGAATTCACGCAGGTTAGGGCCCCGCCCCCCAGGGGCACCTGCTTGTGCAGCCAGCCCACCTGTACTTGAGACTGGCTTGCCTTGAGGCTCAGTGGATGTGGTCACATAAGAATCATTGTTAAAGAATGACAGATCACATTTTGAATTCTTTATGTTAACAGCTATGCTTTTATGTCACTCTCTGTGTCTAGTCTCTCTTTTACTGTCACTATAAATGTAAATAAAATGTTCAATGAATGCTTATTTATTTAATAAATAGACTGATTTATTTAATAAATAAAATATTGAGCCTATATTTATTAAACATTTAATATATTTATTAAATATATCTATTTAATATATTTATAAAATGTATTTAGTAAATATACATCTAATATTTTTGACTGAAAATGAATAAATACCTAGGAGGGCAAAAGGCAGCCTGTATGTGAAAGCACTGTAAGATAAATATGCTTTATAAATACAAAGGATTGTCAATTGCCCAGTGAGATTCCATTCTAACACAAGCCACCCACAGGACAGGACTTACATCCAGACCATAACCCAAGCCTGGTTTATGAGTTTCATAGTTATAAACAGTTTCTCACGCATACCTTCACTTTATCCTCGCAGTGCTGTAGGTGGGGTGAGGCGGGAACTAGGAGCTGAATGTTGTGTTGTGTTATTTGTATTTGATCCAAGAATGCCTTAACCTTGATCTGCCATTCACTTCTTTTTTTCCTTCTTCCTCCCTCACTCTTTAGCATAGGACTCCTATGGGAGCAATATACAAAAACAAAACAAAAACAGAAATAGAACCACCAACTGATGGGAATCAATTATTTAAAATTAGCACAGGCCTACTGTCTATAGATATTATAGTCCAAAAACAAAAAAACAAAAATGAACCTTGACCTAAACCTCACACCATATACAATTATCTCAAAATGGATCATGGACTTAAACATAAAACATAGAACTATAAACTTTTGAAAAACCACAAGAAGAGAATCTTTGAAATCTAGAGCTAGTCAGAGTTCTTAGACTTGACACCAAATCATCATCCATAACAGGGGAAATTGATCAATTGGGCCTCATCATAGGTAAAGACATCTGCTCTCTGAGAGACCACACTAAGAGATCGAAGAGGCAATCTATAGACTGGGAGAAAATATTTGCAAATAGCATGTCTGATAAAGGAATTGCATCTAGAGTACATGAAGAACTCTTACAGTGATGATATATTCAGACAGCAAATAAGTACATGAAATGCTGGTCAACATCATCCGCCAGAAAAATGTAAAATAAAACCAGAATAGGATGGAAGACACACCTGCCAGAATGGCTAACATAAAAATAGCAACCACATCAAATGTTGACAAGGATGGGAAGCTAGGTCACTCATGCGTGACCAGTGGGAATGTGAAATGGTACAGCCCCTCTGGAAAAGAAGATGAGTTGTTTCTTATAAAACCAAGCATGAACTTACCATACGACAGAGTAGTTGTACTCTTGGACATTTAACCCAGAGAAATATTTTTCTATTCACACAAAAACCCTACTTCTACAGAAAATACAGAAATTAGCCAGGTATGATGGCACGTGCCTGTGGCCCCAGCTACTCAGGAGGCTGGGGCAGGAGGATGGCTTGAGCTTGGGAGGTTCAGGTTGCAGTGAGCCAAGATTGTCCCATTGCACTTCAGCCTGGGTGACAGAGTGATGTGCTGGCTCAAAAACAAACAAAAAACCTGTCATGCCTCCATACCATGGTGTACTGCTCAGCAATGACAAAAACCTCAAACTATTAATGCATGCAGCAAATGACTTGGAAGGATCTCAAGGGAATTATGCTGAGTAGGGAGAGCCAACCCTGAAAGGTCACATGCGGCCTCATTCCATTTATACAGCACAAGTGAGGAAATGACAGAGGTGGAGTACCGATTACTGATTGTCAGAGATTATCTTCCAAGGTAGCACAAGGGATCATCGTAATGAAATTTTTCTGTATCTTGACTATGGTGGTGGTCACATGTATCCATATATGCGATAAATTTACATATAACTGAACACACACACACGTGCGCACAAAAGCATTTCACAAGTGATGAAATCTGAAAAAAGTTAGTATTAGTTTCCCAAGGCTACTGTAACAAATTACCCCAAATTGGGTGACTTAAAACAGCAAAAGTTTATTCTATCACAGTGTTTGGGGCAAAAGTCTGAAATCAAGGTATCAACAGGGCCGGCTCCCTCTGAAAGCTCTAGGGAAGAGGCCCAGCCTTTTTAAGCTTCTGGAAGCTCCAGGTTCCCTGACTGATGGCAGCACCCATCTGCATATCAGCGTCATTTTTCTGGTGGTGTGATTTACACTATGCTGTAGTTAGGCTACCGTTGGGGAAGTTGGGTGAAAGTTACATGAGATCTCTCTGCAGTATGTCTTACAACTGCGTATGAATGTGCAAGCATCCAAACTAAAAAGGTGTTGTTATTTTTTTAAGTTGGCATAGGGAGAGGCTGAGCAAGGAGAGATGCCCAGGTCCTGGCGTCTGCTTGGCTGTGGGGCATCGGGAGACATGGAGGGTAGCATCCAAGTTTCATGGCTGGATGATGGGAGATGGGCTGGACGAGGACATCACAGAGGACAGGGAAGGAGGACCACACCAGGGCCAGATCAGGGGACTGGTGGTCAGCATGGTGGCTTCAAGGACTAGAAGTGTGAATTTATTTGGGATGGAAGTAACACCAGTCAGCTTAAGCAGAAATGAGAAGTTTCCTATAACATTAAAGGGAAGAACCATTGACGCTAATGGCAGAAATTCAACTGGACCTCAGGAAAGGCCAGTGCCAGGCATGGGAGGCCAGTGGGCACCTAAGGGAAACATACTAGCTTTCTATTTGATTTCAATCCTGTTCCTTGACAGGCCAGGCATCTCTGTCCCTTAGTCCACCTGCTGTAGAGAAAATGGCTAGACTCAGCTCAGGTCCCAAGTTTGCATGTTATCATTTCAGCCACTGGGAGAAACTGCCCTCTCGTTATTAGTCCTAGTCTCAGATTCCCAGATGAAAGGTTCTGACAGGCTCTCTTGGGCCAGGTCATCTCCACTGTGGCCAGAAGACGGGATTATTTTACGCACACATGGCCAGAGCTCTCCAGAGAGTGACAGTTTAGGGATGTCATTTTGAGCTGAACGGACATCCCAAAATGTATTCTCTCTCTAAGACAGAAGTCTTTAAAGCACCTTATATTCAGTTCCATAAACTTATTAGAGAAATGGAATTAGCCAGATTTTATTTGAAAAAAGACACCTCTCTAATATTTTTTCAACCATCATATTTTAGATGGATTTTCAACAACAGTAACTGAAATAAACATTTAGATTGGCTTTTATGTAACCGTAAATTAAATTAACCAAAGCATCAAATCCCCACGCATTCTTAGAGTCAGAGTTTTATTTTATTATAAATCCAGATCTATGAAAGCAGAAATCAGAGTTAGAGATTGATAACAATTGCTCACTCACAATTCCTTAAGCTTTCTAAAATCATTTATTACTCTGATAAAAATAATTCATCTGAAGACGAATGTGGCAGAATGACCCCTAGAGCAAAGCCATTTTCTTTTAATAGAGCAATACAGTTTCTTCTTAGAGACAAACACAATAGTAAGTGCAAACTTAAGCAGACTGTGGTCATTTACAACCTGAGTTAGTGTCGGCGAGGTTTGCTGTAACAAGTGGGTGACCCGCTGGAGGTCAGATGACAGTAACTCGAGCAGAGCAAGCAGTATGAGATGCAGAACCAGGTATGAAGCATGAGAGGGAATCTGAAAAAAACAGGGACAGGAAAGGAGCCTCTTCTTCCCTTTTTTTGTATAAAAAACCCTCAGAGGAGGATTTTCCTTCTTGTGAGAGTGTTTATGCAGCTGAGTCACAAACGCCACACAGGGACATGCTGAATAAATAAATAGATCCTCACAGCATCTGCTTCCTAGATTTGGGATTTGCTGATTTCGTCCCACAGTTGTGCCTCCTGGTGATTTTTCATTAATCGAGAGCCCCAGAAGTGAAAGAACTTCATATTCTTTTCAAAACATCAAAGTGGACAGAGAAGTTTCCGGAAGCTCTTTGATTCTAAATCCATCTTCCTTCCCTTTTGGGGCATCCACCATTGAAAGAGGTGGACAGTCAGCCCAGGAAGGATGAGACTGAAAAGCAAAGGGGAAGAGTCTAGAAGCCGTATGCACAGTGTCACCAGCACATGTAGTGGAAGATGGATTTTGAAAATGAAAGCTCTGGGCAACCTTAAGAGAGAACTCTGCCAGTGTTTTGTCAGTTAGGGATGTGGATGATAGGATATAAAATGAAATCACATTCTAGGCATACCATTTCTGGTGGAGAGTAAATATATTCAGTAAAACCAGGTTCAAACAGGAATCTGTGTAATGTTCGAATGAACTATTATGAAGTAGTGGTGAAATATTTAAAGGTCAACTTGTGTGCACAACAAAATATGTGCAGAAGTTTTTTCTCAGAAATCATGTAAGAAGTGAACTAAAAAGAATTCCAATGAGATGCTGGAATTCCAACGAAAATGAATGGTGTGGCAGGCAGAATTCTGAGGTGGCCCAGGAGATTTCTGCCCCTAGGCATACATATCGTGTGCAATCCCCTGCCTTGCATGTCACCTGGGAATTGAGGACACAGACACTCCTTGGGCTACGTTTTGTTATACAACAAAGGTGATGGGTTAGTCATTCCTGTGATCATATTATGTCATATAAGATTCCAAGATCAGCCAAGTGGCCTCAAAGATCAACTAAACAGCTGTGCAGTGAGCTACCATACCCTAACAGGGCCACATGGCTGGGACCTGAGGGGGGTTATAGGAGCTGAGAGTGACCCCCAGTTGACAGCCAGCAAGAAAACAGGGACCTCAGTGCTGCAGCCTCATGGTAATGGATTCTGCCAACTACATGAGTTTGGAGGACCCGGAGGCTTACGTAAGAACCGCATCCCCCACAGTGACACCTTGAGTTCAGCCTGGTGATGCTCTGGACAGAAAACTCAGTTAACCCATCTGCAGACTCCTGACTTACAGAAACTGTGAGATAATAAATCTGTGTTGTTGCTCTAATTCTCATGTAGTAAAAAAAAAAAAAAGAATAAATTTATGGTGCTTTAAGCCACTGAGTTTGTGCCAATTTGTTATACAACAGAAAAGTAATACAGATCATATCAGAGTATAAATCAGTATAGTTGATTTCAGTAAGGGTTTTAAAACGAATTTTATGCATCTATCATAGAATAAAGGATTGCCGCTGTTAGATTAGAAACTTGAGAACCCTGAATGCATCATTTAAAAGAACTAGCACTGTGCTGGGGGTCAAAGAACATGGCTGTGCCAGGCTAATGGAGACAAGTCACTTCATTGCTATGCATGTTAGTTTTATACCCTGTTAAATGAAAAGATGCAGCAAAATTGCTCCTTAAGTTTCTTGTTAGTTTCAAAATGCAATGCCAATTCATTCCCGTTTGTCTCTTTCAATTATAAAAGTGATGAATATTAACATTCGCTTTCCCATGTAAACCCTTGCAGTAGTCAGCCTCCTTGTTTTACTTTTTAAAAGTCCAAATTACATGGCCTTGCCAATGTCTCCACCGTGTTTGTGGTTGTTGTTGTTTGTTGTCGTTGTTGTTGTTTTGGTTTTTGTCTGTTTGCTTGCTTTTGAGATGAAGTTTCGCTCTTGTTGCCCAGGCTGGAGTGCAATGGCAAGATCTCAGCTCACCAAACCTCTGCCTCTCAGGTTCAAGCGATTCTCCTGCCTCAGCCTCTCAAGTAATTCGGATTACAGGCACGTGCCACAACACCCAGCTAATTTTGTATTTTTAGTAGAGAAGAGGTTTCTCCACGTTGGTCAGGCTGGTCTTGAACTCCTGACCTCAGGTGATTCTCCTGCCTCAGCCTCCCAAAGTGCTAGGATTAGAGGTGTGAGCCACTGTGCCCAGCCTCCACCTTGTCTTTTATCCCTTCATTCCCACTTACTTCAGCTAAGCTGACAGCTTTGCAGGGTTCTTTTTCTTATGTAGGTGTGGGCACCTTTACACGCCTGTGTATCCACCACAGGGCCCTGGCACATCACAAGTTAGTGGCCGGAGGAAAGTTACCCAACCTTCTTCTGTCTCTCTTTTCTGACTTAAAAAATGGAGGTAATAATCCCGTCTTGTCTTCTGTATAGGATCATTCATTCCGTCAGCACACATTTTTTAAGGGCCTACACTATGATAACCTACTCTTTAGCTGCTGGAGATGCGACAATGAACAAATGACACAAAATCATCTGGCCTGTGGAGCTGATATTCTATAGCAGATGGTCCATGAAGTCCTCTTTGAGAAGATGAAATTTGCAGCAAGATCTGAGTATAGCGGGGTAGGGGCCACACAGACACCTGAGGTGACAACCTCCAGGACAGGGAACAGCACAGGCTCAGGCCAAAGTGTGCTGTAATCAGTGCCTCCAGCTTGCCGTGCAGCTTGGAGAAAGTCACTCTGCCACTCTGAGCTGCCTTTCTCTCATTTGTATGAGATAGTCAGTGATTTTCACCCTGGAGACTTAGACCTCTAGAGGGCCCATAAAGAAATAATGCAGGCTGGGTGCGGTGGCTCACGCCTGTAATCCTGGCATTTGGGGAGGCCAAGGTGGGAGGAAGGCTCAAGGTCAGGAATTCAAGACCAGCCTGGTCAACATAGATAGGGCAATCCCGTCTCTACAAAAAAAGAAAAATTTAGCTAGGCATATTGGCTCACACCAGTAGTCCCAGCTACTCAGGAGGCCAAGGTGGGAGGATTGCTTGCACCCAGGAGTTCAGGGTTGCAATGGGTTATGATCATACCACTGCACTGTAGCCTGGACGACAGAGCAAGACCCTGTCTCAAAAAAAAGAAAGAGAGAGAGAGAGAAAGAGAAGCAGGATGGAAATGAGGGGGGAGGGAATAAGGGAGGGAAGGAAGGAAAGAAGGAAGACCAAGAAGGAAGGCTCATTATACAAATAAAGACAGCCCAGTTTCAACATTTTAAATGTGACTTTTTTGTTGTTTTAGGCTGGAATCATATCAACTCTCTAACACCGGTTATCTTACAGTCATCTTCAGCTGTGTAGCATAGCTGAGGAACTAGAAATGGAAAAGTAATTTTTATAGAATAAGAATACATTTTAAGTGGAGGCTCTTTTTTTCATTTCTTTTTTTCTTTTAAAATTTCTATAGATTTTAGGGGAATAGGTGGTGTTTGGTTGCATGAATAAGTTCTATAGTGGTGATTTTTTAGATTTTGGTGTACCCATCACCCATACAGTGTACACTGTACTCAATATGTAGCCTTTTATCCCTCACTTCCCCCACCCTTTCCCCAAAGTCCCCAAAGTCTATTGTATCATTCTTATGCCTTTGCATCCTTGTAGCTTAGCTCCCACTTATGAGTGAGAACATACATGTTTGGTTTTCAATTCTTGAGTTACTTCACTTAGAATAATAGTCTCCAAATCCATCCAGGTGACTGTGAATGCCATTAATTCATTACTTTTTATAACTGAGTAGTATTCCATGGTGTGTGTGTGTGTGTATACACACCATTTATATGTACACACTGTATATATATACACACACACTCTCTCTCTATATATATATATATACACACACACACATATACATATATATATATGTATGTATGTACCACAATTTCTCTATTCATGTGTTGGTTGATGGGCATTTGGGCTGGTAAGTAGAGGCTCTTTTTAAGTGGAGGCTCACATGCACAGTCTCCATGGGAAAGAGAACTTGGGGACCATCGGGCCAATGAGGTTTGGAGGCCCACAGCTCCAGCTAGCCATCATTCTCCAACCTCAGGAAAAGCTTTTGCTCTTTCACTGCAGCGTACCATATCCTGAAAACACATCTTTAACCGAGGCTTTCCATCTACAAATGCAATTGATGGGGCCAAAGGTACCACTTTTGTCTGAAGGCACTTACTTCCCAGTACCAAGAAACACCCAAGTACCCTAAAGAGGAACACCACCAGAAGACACAGAGCAGGAGCTACCAGCAAGAAGAAGAAACTGCTCTCTGGCTTTGTAAATTCTGATTTCTGCAGGTACTGGAGTCTGGGAAGGAAAAAGGAGGGAAATAGCTTCTAAACTTCCTCCTACTCTGCATCCCCGCTCTCTCAGTGAGACAGACTGAGGGTCCAACAAAGAAATGCTAACAACGTTCAACGGAGTTGAAATTCCTGTTAGCAAGGCAGTCTGCTTGCACGGAGAGCAGTGGGAATTGGGGAAAACACATTCTGTCCTCAGGGATGTTGCTGCCTGAATTCATGTTTTCTGGAGGATGCTGTGGGCTGAATCCTCTAGCCACGAACAGGATGCTTCATCTGGAAGTTTTCAGGAGCTCTTCCTCTCAATAAAACGTTATGGTGCCAGAGCATTGCCTCAAGCCAGGATTCTCTCTTTAAACTGTTTTCTACTTTTTGTGTTTTACACTGGACTGGTACGCAGGGAAGCGAAGATCTCATCAAAGCACTTCCAGTGACTTTAAACAGCCACATAATATGGGCCCCCGTTTCAGCCTCTGCGTTGACCCTTGGCGACGGAAGATAACGCTTAAGTCAATACCGGCTGAAGTTTGGACTTCGCTGATAAGCGTTTCTATTTAAGGGATGGGGATGCGGATGATGCCAACAGTTATGGATGGAAAAGTAAGATTATACACCAGGAAAACTCATTTCCAAGGAAGCAGCCTGTGCGCATGGCTTCCCGCGCTGCGGCTGGGATCCAGGTGCTGGCAGCAGCTGGCGAGGGCTCCCCACTGACCTACCAATCCCAGGGACAAATCCAAAGTTCTGGAGTTGGCAGGTCAGGAGCAAATCCAAAGCTCCTGTGATTTCTTCACTTGGATTATCAGAATCAAATGTGCTTTCTTTTCTTTCTCACTCTTCTTCTTTCTTAAAATGCTTTTCCAAAGACAATTTTCTTCTATGAACCACTGTCTGCTATTTCTACCACTGGACTTTTTAGTCTCTTGCTAACTTTTTCTTTCTTTAAATTCCTGTGAATAATGCATGTCCTGGGGGCCCAGTCCTCCCAAACAGCACACATTGGTATAAATGAAATGTGAGAGTAACAGCCAATTCCTCATGCACTCCTGGTTCTGAGACCCTGTACTCTACAGCTAGAGTCCCTTCCCCTGTGCACAGGCAGGTACTTTCCTTTAACCCCAGTACTTCTGCCAAGTCAACCGGCCTCTAGAGATATTAGGACATTAAGACTTTGTCTAATCCCACAGCTAGTTGGGAATAAGGGCTGAAATCCTCTTCTAAGCAACATTTTTAAAGGGGGGTCCATAGACCACCCACATCAGAATTCCCAGGGGTCCTAATGAAGCCCGGCAATTTGCATTTTCAATAAATTCACTAACTGATTTAAAAACCAAGTTTGAGTCCATATCTGTATTAGTCTGTTCTCTCACTGTTATAAAGACATACCTGACACTGAGCAATTTATAATGAAAAGACGTTAAATTGGCTCATCGTTCTGCAAACGGTGCAGGTTTCTGCTTCTAGGGAGGCCTCAGGAGACTTACAATCGTGGCCAAAGGCTAAGGGGAAGGAAGCACATCTTACATGTGGGGGCAAGAGGAAGAGAAAGCTAAGGGGAAGGTGCTGCACACTTGCTTTTGCTTTTGCTTTCTTTCTTTCTTTTTTTTTTTTTTTGTTTGTTTTTTTTAGATGGAGTGTTGCTCTGTTGCCCAGGCTGGAGTCCAGTGGCGCCATCTTGGCTCACTGTAACCTCTGCCTCCCGGGTTCAACCAATTCTCCTGCCTCTGCCTCCCAAGTAGCTGGGACTATAGGTGCGTGCCACCATGCCCAGCTAATTTTTGCATTTTTAGTAGAGATGGCATTTCACTGTGTTGGCCTGATGATCTTGATCTCCTGACCTTGTGATCTGCCCACCTTGGCCTCCCAAAGTGCTGGGATTATAGGCATGAGCCACCGTGCCTTGCCAGTGCTACATACTTTCAAACAACCAGATCTCGAGAACTCTAGCAGGAGACAGCATTGGGGGGATGGTGCTAAATCATTAGAAACCACCCTCATGATCCAATCACCTCCCACCAGGCCCCACCCCCAACACTGGAGATCACGATTCAACATGAGGTTTGGGTAGGGACACAGAGCCAAACCGTATCAGTATCCTGATGGCTGTGAAACAAACAATACACACACCAGAAGCTGTAAGTCCTATGAAATTGAACTGCTTCCAACTCAAAATGGCAGTCAGAGTGGGTGGGTGGGTAGTCATTGATATGAGAAATGAATAATTGCCATGCAGTCAAAGGCATTTAAAAAACAATTTTTTTTAAACAGGCAAACCATGCCCATGGAATAAGTCCCAGGATACAAAAGAGAAAACAGTGACAAGCAGTCTGCCTGCTCCACTCTCTCCTAGGGACTCTTCCTCCCTCCCCAGAGGCCACCACAGCTGATAGAATCTGTTTAGGAGAAAAGACTTGAAAATCGGGGAAAACCTTACAGGCCATGTTCAACCTGGAAACGGTATTTTTATCATCTAAAGACAATGAGGTCCATAAGATCTTCCCCCAACCCACCTGCAGGCAGAATCCCACCCCTACCCCATCAGCAAGATGCCCTTACCCTCACCCTCATCCCTAGGACCTGTGAATGGGATCCTTTCCATGGCAAAAGGGAATGTGAAAAAGAGGTTAAGATTATGGATCTGTGGCCAAGCAAGGTGGCTCATGCTTATCATCCCAACACTTTGGGAGGCTGAGGGGGAGGGGATCATTTAGAGTCAGGAGTTTGAGACAAGCCTGACCCACATGATGAAACCCTGTCTCTATGAAAATACAAAAAAATCTAGCCAGGCATGGTGGCAGGTGCCTGTAGTCCCAGCTACTTAAGAGGCTGAGGCAGGAGAATCTCTTGAACCGGAATCACACCACTGCCCTCCAGCCTGGGAGACAGACCGAGACTCTGTCTCAAAAATAAAAAAATTATAATTTAAAATAGAGAGATCTTCCTTGCTCATAATGGGTAAGCCCAATCTAATCACATGAGCCCTTGTAGGAAACAAAACGTAATTTATTTTCTTTTCTTTTCCTTTATCTAGGTTCTTAGTTGAGACACTCTCCTGAAAACAAGTCAAATTAACAAAAGCAAAAACAAGCATTATGTATTAACACCTGCTATACCCATCACATGGGAGAGGTCTCAGTTCAAAAGTATTTCTCTCTGAAGGCAGTGGCTTAGGGGTTTGCTTAAACAGTATTCTAATGGAGAGCCATAAATCCTATATAGTGACAAGATGAAGAAGGTGAGAGCAGTTTTTGTCTTTTAAAAGGTGAGAAACTAGAGGAAGATGGTAAAATGCGTTCCAGGAGTCTTCTGGTGCCAGCTGCTGCCTTCTCTGGGCCAATGACAAGCACTGTCTCCGGGAAAAACGGACCGATGTCCTGCCATCAGGCAAGTGGAGGTGGAGGCAATGCTCCCCTGCATTTTCAGCGTCTTGAACTAAACAGTCAATATATTTTTTAAAATTTATTTATTTTAACTTTAGGTGCATACTATATCTGGCATTTCTCCTCGTGTTATCCCTCCCCATCCCCCGCTGTCGCTCCTCTTCCCCCGACAACTGTGCCAGGGTGTGATGCTCCCCTCCCTGAGTCCCTGTGTTCTCACTGTTCAACACCCGCCTATGAGTGAGAACATGCGGTGTTTGGTTTTCTGTTCTTGTGTCAGTTTGCTGAGAATGATGGTTTCCAGATTCATCCAAGTCCCTACAAAGCACATGAACTCATTGTTTTTTATGGCTGCATAGTATTCCATGGTGTATATGTGCCACATTTACTTTGTCCAGTCTATCATTGATGGGCTTTTGGGTTGATTCCAGGTCTTTGCTATTGAATACAGTGCTGCAATGCACATACATGTGCTTGTGTCTTTATAGTAGAACGATTTATAGTTCTTTGGATATATACCCAGTAATGGGATTGCTGGGTCAAATGGAATTTCTATTTCTAGATCCTTGAGAAATCGCCACACTGTCTTCCACAATGGTTGAACGAATTTACACTCCCACCAACAGTGTAAAAGTGTTCCTATTTCTCCACATCCTCTCCAGCATCTGTTGTCTCCAGATTTTTTAATGATCACCATTCTAACTGGCGTGAGATGGTACCTACATGTGGTTTTGACTTGCATTTCTCTAATGACCAGTGATGATGAGCATTTTTTCATATGTCTGAACAGTCGTCAATATTTTGAGGAGAAATATTTTGGTTTTCTTTATCCTTAAAAGCAGAGAACTTTCTCCAGCTCCAGTCCAAAGCAGTTGCCGCAGAGAGAGTTATAGGATCTGGAGTGTGGGAGGGACCGAGCTGCTGTGGCTGGAGGAGAAGCCACGTGGAAAGCGGAAGGAATACACGTAGCCTCGAGGAGCAAAGACTGGCTCCCAGTGGAGGCAGCAGGGAAAGGAGACCCCCCCTCCCACAACTGTGGGGAACCAGAATTGCCCACCGACCTGAATGAGTCACTCCCAGAGCCACGAATGGCAGTGCAGCCCAGCTGACTGACTTGCCTTCCCGCTTGTGACTCAATTCAGCTGTCCTCGGTCATCTGACCTCTAGAAGCATGAGCCAATAAACAAGTAGGTGTTAGGTCTCTGAGTTTGTGGCGGTTTGTTGAGGTTGCTGGACACATGTTGTGGGGATGCGTGGGTGCCGTCATTATGTGCCGAGGTGTGTGTGATGTTGGCATCTACATCGGTACACAGGAGAGGGTTCATCTGATTGTGAGTTGTCGCCCTGCCAGTCTGTCACTTAGGAACGGCTGCAGCCCTGCCTGCTGGACAGGGGAGATGGCAGAGTTTCTGTGACGTTCCTGGGAAGGGGTGAGAACTGGAGGAGTGGGGATCGGTTGGAATGGTTGGGAGGGTCACTGGCCTGCAGCTGGGTTTGCGGCAAGCATTGTTTCCAGCTGTTGCTCTTCAGGCTGGAGCTGATTTGGGGGAGAGGAAGCTGCGAGAGAGTAGGCCAGCCTGGTACCCATGCAGACTGCAGTCCTGCCTGTCAGTGGCTTTGCTGCGGCTGTTGCTACTGTTCTTTTCATGCTTGGCCCCAGGTGTGTTCAGGAGAGCCCTTAACTTGTTGAGAGGATGAGCTTTGGAACTGACCCCCGAGCCATTTCACGAAGTCCTTATGCCTCACTGACCTCCCATGTATAGTGGTGTGATAATAATAGGATGCCTTTTATGGGACTGTGTAAGGACCCAAAGGGACACCTGCTTGTAAAGCTCAGAGCATGGCGTATGGGAGCCCATGTCCTATAAAACGCATTCCTAACTTCCCCGACGCCTTTCTGTTGGTGGGAGGTCCTCAGTGGGCCCCCAGAAGCTTTCACACGGTGAGGGCCCCGCTGCTCTCGAGCTTCCTTGGATCATCTGCCTCCAAATAGACACACTTTTGGTCTGCCACGGAACCAAATCCAGCCCTAGCCCTAAAGGCAGCCCCATCTTCTTTCAAAATGAAGAGTATTTTTAAAGTTCTGTCTTCTGCATCTCGTCTGAGGGACTCCAGGAGACGACCTTCACTGTGCCCTGGGATCACATGCCCATCTCCAGCCCGATCCCCATCTATGGGACAGCATGAAAGTGGCGTGTCTCTCTTGCAAGATGCTGCTGGATGATTCGTGGGGGTGGTGGGCAGCCTCTTAATGGTGAAGTCCAGCAGGATTTAAATAAGTTGATAATTTGGATAGCAATCCTCTGCCCCGCTCCACCCTCCCCAGAGAAGGCTGCATGTCCGCTTTTCATTTCTGGACTGGGATGGAAAAGTGACCCAGGACCCATGGCAATCAAGAGCAAAGTCAGAGCCTTTGATTGGAAAGCCAGCGCCACCTGCTGACTCCCAAGCTCACTTCTTTGGTCAGTTCCTGTGCCTGGGACAAGGAGTCTAAGGGCTCCCCACCCTTCTGGTTCTCAGGCAAAGTGGCACATTGATTCTGCCTTTGACATTGGCAAGAGGAACCCCTTCCTGTGGCCCCAGACATTCAAACAGCACAGCCTGTCCACAGGACATTCAGGCATACTCAATAGTGGTTAAATTCAGACACCTTTCATATTTTACCAACTTCCTGTCATTTAAAACAACAGCTTTACATATATTGCTCAAGGTCTGAAATTTGTCCCTGGCAAAATTGACCCTAAACTCTAAACATCTGCTCTGGTCAATAATTCCGTGCAGGCCCCAGGGAAATGTTGCTCTCTAGATCTGCGTCTCGCACCAAGGGTGACTCTATCCCAAGGCTGTGAGGTTTGTAGATTGTACAACTACAGCTCTCAGAGCTGGTTACTGAACTGTGACCATTCAGAAAAGAGAAGATACAAACTAACTGACTTGTCAAATTCTTCCTTGCAGAGAGCATGGATGCAACCGATTCTTGTGTAACCAAATTCTTTCCCAGGAATGCTGAAAATCCATTTTCTGTTAGTAATTCCAGACATATTCATAGATAAACAGAGTACTCACAGCCCTTGCATCCGGTATCTCAGGACATTTTTTTTTTCTTTTTTCTTTCTTTCTTTCTTTTTTTTTTTTTTTGAGACAAAATCTTGCTCATTGCCCAGGCTGGAGTGCAGTGACACGATCTTGGTACACTACAACCTCTGCCTCCCTGGTTCAAGCGATTCTCCTGCCTCAGCCTCTTGAGTAGCTGGAATTACAGGTATCCATGACCACAACCAGTTAATTTTTGTATTTTTAGAAGAAAAATTACTACTAAATTTTGCCATGTTGGGTCTCGCCATGTTGGCCAGGCTAGTCTCAAACTCCTGGCCTCAGGTGACCCCCCACCCCACCGCCTTGGCCTCCCAAAGTGCTGGGATTACAGGTGTGAGCCATTGCGCGGACCAACATTCTTCAATATTAAACAACTTGTGTCACTTTTACATTTTATATGTGTAGGTCTAGATATAACGTGTGATGCTAAAGCTGATTCTTTATATTTATCTATGAATCTTGACATTGCTTTAAAGGATGGTAAAAATCATGAGTGGTAATAATTTAAAGGGTAAAATTAAAACATTTTGTATTTTATGCCACAACAACAATCTCTTTTGTGGAGCCCTATTACAATTTTTTAATAAGGTTTGTAAATTCCGGGTATGTTTCTGTACCAAAGTACTTTCCTAAAGTTTTTATCGACAATTGCAATAACTACAGCTTTAGCAGGTCGAAGTTTCTTCAAAATGAAACTAACAAAAAACGATCTGAGAACCTTAATGATTCCAGAAAGTTTGCTTAATTTGTTGTTACTATCAAGAGAATGCAAATCATATGAAAATATTGATTCTAACAACATAATTAGTGTTTTTGCAAAAATTAAGAAAAGACAAACATCTATGGATAATATATAACATGAATTATGTATGTTGTTATTTACTTATTCAAACAGTGTAGCCTATCCACAGGATACTTAGGCATAAACAATAATTATTAAATTCAGATGTCTGATATTTTACCAACTTTCTGTCATTTGAAACAACAACCTTACATATATTGCTTTATTTTTGTTCTTATGAAGGTATGCTTTTCAAAGTAGGATAACAAGACACATTTAATCATTAGTTTTATTTGTACCTTTTAAGTATCTGTCTGCTATATCTCTACCCATACTTCCTGATACACACACGTGCACACTACCTGAGTCTTTCTTTGTTCCCTTGCCCTAGACCCCACAAATGCTAGGAGAAACCTGCTGTTAGTGATTTTTTTTCTAAAGTAAAACTTGCTTGGGTTGGCTGTAACATATGACATTCAGGTTTGTAAAAATATTGGGTTAAGCATCTAGGTTTATTAAAATGTTAGGTTAGGGGCACTGTCTCTAAAGGGGATTGTCTGACTTGGGGACAAGGAGGCTAAAGAAGGCCAGCAAGACATTTTAAAGCTACCAGTGTCAAAATAAAGGGGGCTCTGGCCAGGTGCGGTGGCTCACACCTATAATCCCAGCACTTTGGGAGGCGGAGGCAGGTAGATTACCTGAGGTCAGGAGTTTGAGACTAGCCTGGCCAACATGGTGAAACCCTGTCTCTACTACAAATACAAAAATCAGCCAGACATGGTGATGCACTCCTGTAATTCCTGTTACTTGGAAGACAGAGGCAGGAGAATCACTTGAACCTGGGAGGCAGAGGTTGCAGTGAGTGGAGATTGCATCATTGCATGCTAGCCTGGGCAGCAAGAGTGAGACTCCATCTCAAAACAAACAAACAAATAAATAAATAGAAGTGTCCTGGAGAGGCAGTCTTGTCTGGGAAGCTGTGAAGAGGGGACATGAGCTTTGTTACAGGACCCTTTATTGAGTTCAGGAATTATCAAGTCAGCTTTTGGAAGCTTGCTCCTCTTTTCTGAGCAGTAATGTGGAAATCATAGTTTACACTGATGTCTGTAGTGCTTCTTACTCCCAATAATACAAAAGAGGGGACTCAGTCCTTGCCCCAAAGGACTCTTAGGGACTTCCTTTGCAGAGAGTCATCCCTTCATGAAACAATGTCAGTTCAAAATCGCTTGTTGCTAACTAGTATGGTGGTTCCTCAAAAAATTAAAAGCAGAATCACCGTGTGATCCAGCAATTCTACTTCTGGGCAAAAACATAAAAGAATTAAAAGCAGGGTCTTGGACACATATCTGCATACTCGTGTTCCTATAAGCATTATTCACAAAAGCCAAATGACGGTGGTTGCAACTGAACTGTTGATCAGTGGATGAATGGCTAAACACAACGTGGTGTATACATACAATGGAATTATACTCAATCCTAAAAGGAAGGAAATTCTGACACACACTACAACATAGATTATTCCTGAGGACATTAAGCTAAGTGAAATAAGCCAGTCACTAGAGGACAAATACTATACAGTTTCATTTACACGAGGCACCTCGAGTGATAATTAATTTTCTGTGCTAATTTGACTGGGCTAAAGGGTGCCCAGATAGCTGATAAAACATTATTTGGGGTATGTTTCTGAGAGTGTTTCTGGAAGAGGTTAGCACTAGAATCCATAGACTAATTAAAGAAGAACTGTGCTCAGAGGTGTGGGTGGCCATCATCCAAACTGTTGAAGGCCCAAAGAGAACAAAATGGAGGAAGGATGAATCTGTTCCCTCTGCTTGAGCTGAAACTTCCATCTTTCCCTACCCTGTGACACTGGAGCTCCTGGTTCTCAGGTTTCCAGACTCAGACTAGGACTTATACAATCGATTCTCCTAGTTCTCAGGGCTTTAGACTCAGGCTGTATCACACGATAGGTTTTTCTGGTTCCCCAGGTTGCAGATAGAAGATCCTGAGACTTCTTGGCCTCCATAAGCATGAGTCAATTCCCGCAATAAATTCCTATTATCTATCTTTTATCTATCTATCTATATCTATCTATCTATCTATCTATCTATCTATCTATCTATCTATCTATCATCTATCTATCATCTACCCTATCTGTTTGGCTTCTTTGGAGACCCTTGCTAATACATCTAGAATAGTCAAATTCATAGAGAGAGAAAGAATGGTGGCTGGCAGGGGCTGGGAGGTGGAAGGAATAGGGAGTTGTTCC
>CAUYQU010011462.1:0-11247 GCA_963574635.1 Cheracebus regulus | reverse complement strand
CTGACTCTGAGGAATTGTCGGGGTATGGAATCTGTGACCTGACTCTGAGGAATTGTCGGGGTATGGAATCTGTGATCTGATTCTGAGGAATTGTCGGGGTATGGAATCTGTGATCTGACTCTGAGGAATTGTCGGGGTATGGAATCTGTGACCTGACTCTGAGGAGTTGTCGGGGTATGGAATCTGTGATCTGACTCTCAGGAGTTGTCGGGGTATGGAATCTGTGATCTGACTCTCAGGAGTTGTCGGCTGATGAGCATCAGCCGTGGAGAACACAGGCTCCAGGGAGGCGCCGTGACCTCGCAGAAAACATGCAGCACAAATTGAACCCGCCAGCCCCCGCGCGAATTCGTTAACGGAAACACCGGTTGGGACTTGCAGTCAACTTTGGAAACGAAT
The DNA here is from genome assembly GCA_963574635.1 of Cheracebus regulus. Classification (NCBI taxonomy): domain Eukaryota; kingdom Metazoa; phylum Chordata; class Mammalia; order Primates; family Pitheciidae; genus Cheracebus; species Cheracebus regulus. The sequence continues at coordinate 10,848 of CAUYQU010011462.1, read as the reverse complement.
TTAAAAGTCGCTTTGATCGGCGTCCCTTCGTGAGGAGCGGGGGAAGGAAAGATCCTCGTAATCCCTCTTCGCCACCTCCTCTCTACACCCTCATTCGGAAGCGACTGACCTTCAACAGAATGTATTTCTAAAAAGACAAAACCAACGAAATCCCCAAAACCGTCTATGTTTGGAATATACGGAAAAAACTAGGTAAGAAAAGGAATGAAACATGAACAAGAAAAGGTGAAAATGAAGCAATTTAGCGGCAGAGAAAATCAGTGATGGGTGGACAGCACTGTGACCCAGAAAGAAACATCTGGGCGTTGTTTTGTGTCTGTTAATAGCTGCCGCATCTTCTCTAGCACCGAAATTATTTTCATGAATCCGATTGATAGGCAAATAAAAGGTCGCTCGGAGGCCTCGTGGCGCAACGGTAGCGCGTCTGACTCCAGATCAGAAGGTTGCGTGTTCAAATCACGTCGGGGTCAAAAATTTTAGCTCGCTGGCTAAGACAACTATATGGCAGGGAGTACATGAAATATTACGGGGGGAAAAAGTTGTTTTTCCTGCCTCTTGCACTTGTATACTCAATGACTTTAGCTTCCTCAAAACGTCCCCCTTCTCTTTAATAGGCAGGTATACATAGGAATATGTTATGGTACTTGGGGGCTTATTTCTGGGTTTATAGAGACGTTTTCACTCTTTTATTGCAAACATTCTGAATTATACTCTTCAGCAACTCATTCCTGTTGTTAAACCCTCCTTCCTTTCTCTCCACGCTCACTCCCACTCTCGCGGCCTCATCTTTTCATCCACATCTGTCTCTCCAACCTTTGGAAGCTTAGCAGATCTTCGCAGAGACCTAGTCTGGTTTGAGTGGAGGACCTAAGCTTACCTGCTTCTTATCTGAATCAGCTCTTCTAGGCTAAAGCGGTTCCAACTTTCTGGGATCTCAGCGATTTCCTCATCCCTCCCTGCAAATCAGGGAAGAAGTCATTTGATTTCCAGAGGCAGAAAACCTGAATGCAGTTACTTTCCCAAATTCGTTCAGGGAATGAACAATTACATCAGAAAAAGGTTAGATAGTCCGTGAACCCCCTAAAAATCTTATTCAAAAAATATGTATGAATGCGCCGTTTCTCTCCCCACATGTGACTCGAGACCCCGTACAGATTATGAATTAGCAAATTACAACATGGAAAAAAGGGAAAGTATGTTTATTTCTTAAGGAGTGTTTAAGTTTTTATAACTTACAATGACTTTAAAACTTGAAATTTGAAATATTAGCAGACGTTCTGTTATGTATTTACTGCACACATTCATAAAATACATAGTGACAGACATTACACCCAAAAAACCTTTTTATTAACTCTTTTCTTAGTAGTAGTGTAAGTCTATGGCCATATTACGAAACGTAGATTACTGCTCTGGAAAAAAGAGAGAGAGAGAGAGAGAGAGAGAGAGAGAGAGAGAGAGAGAGAGAGAGAGAAATAGAAAACATAATCTCCTGATTGGAAGCTTGACAAACTAGAAAAAAGGTGACTATTAGCTACGATCGCCACTTCTTCACGTAGCAGAGTGGCGCAGCGGAAGCGTGCTGGGCCCATAACCCAGAGGTCGATGGATCGAAACCATCCTCTGCTAGGAGACGTTTGGATTTGTTTTGCCCCCTTTAATATACATCTACCTCCTAGAAGGAGGAAACTGGTGTCGCTGTCATGGACACCGTAAAGAAACTTATGTTGATTTGCATCTCTCTCAGAGATCTGCGTCTCTGAGTGAAATACATTGCTATCCTAAATAGATTAAAAATAACAACAAACTGTTCTCACTTCAGACAAAACAAAACAAACAAAAAAACCCAAAAAGCAGTAGTTTTAACTTTTATTGTTTGAGCACTTACTAGATAACATGAACTATTCCAGGTTCTGAATCATTTATTCCTCTCTATTCTACCAAGTAAATACTTGCTATTACTCTTATAAATGAGACAAGTTGGGGTTTGTCTGTAAATTGGGGTTTGCAGAGGTTAACTAACTTGCCCAAAGTCATGCAGCTAGTAAATGGTTGAGAAAAGATAATGCTCTAAACTGTTCTACATAATTACAAATCCTAACGTTTACAGCAAATTTCAAATTATTTTCCCGTGTGGGGATCAGACTTAGGAATTATCATAATCACCTTGAAGTGGCCCCACACTCACTGCCACTTCAATGACCAATGCGTGCATTTATTCACCTATTATTTTCTCAATTAAAAAAAAATTCTATTTTGGCCAGACGTGGTGGCTCACATCTGTAATCCCAGCACTTTTGGAGGTAGAGAGGAGCAGATCACTTGAGGTCGCCAGTTTGAGACCAGCCTGGCCAACATGGCAAAACCCCATCTCTACTAAAAATACAAAAATTACCTGGGCATGGTGGCGCATGCCTGTAATCCCAGCTACTCAGGGGGCTGAGATAGGAGACTCCCCCGAACCTGGGAGGCGGAAGTTGCAGTGAGCCAAAAGCAGACCAGCAGAGGTCTCTGTCCAGCAGAGGCGACGGAGCGAGACCCTGTTTCAAAAAAAAAAAAAAAAAAAAAAAAAACGAAAAAAACAATAGGGGGAAACTGCTTGATTCAGAAGTGTCCCCTGTCCAGAAGTCATTTTGAAAATCCTGTCTTCTTCTCTCTTTTGTTTTTAAATTGAGAAAGTTTCAGTTAAGCAATGTTATTCATTTGGGAAGATCGTGTGGAACTTTCCGTGTCACAGCCAGATGGTTAGCAATTAGACTACTATACATTAAAATACAAGCATCTTGATGACTGTTCTGAGAAGCTGTATGTCAGATATGTAGTATATTTGATGGCTCGTGTCAATGTGTAATGTGTGGTGTGGGCTGACTTGTGTTCCCTCAAATTCGTATCCTGAAACCTCAGCATGTGACTGCATTTGGAGACGAGACCTTTAAAGGAGTGGTTAAGTTAAAATGAGGCTATTAAGGTAGGCCCAAACCCAATGTGATTGACAACATTTTCTTTCTAATAAAGGGAAATTCGTATACACAAAGAGATGCCAGGAATGCGCAGGCACAGAAGAAACACCATGTAAGGACAGAAACAAAAACAGGTCCCTCTGGCAGGGCGCGGTGGCTCACGACTGTAATCCCAGCACTTGGGAGGCTGAGGTGGGCAGATCACTTAAGGTCAGGAGTTCGAGACTAGCCTGGCAAAATGGTGAAACCAGGTCTCCATTAAATGTATTTTTTTTGTTTTATTTTTTCAGAGACGGGGTCTCGCTATGTTGCCCAGGCTGGTGTGCAGTGGCTATTCACAAGCGCGATCCCACTACTAATCAGCACGGGAGTTTTGAGCTGCGCCGTTTCCGACCTGGGCCGGTTCACCCCTCCTTAGGCAACCTGGTGGTCCCCCGCTCCCAGGAGGTCACCATATTGATGCCGAACTTAGTGCAGACACTCGATTGGCATAGCGCACTACAGCCCAGAACTCCTGGGCTCAAGGGATCCTCCAGCGTCAGCCTCCCGAGTAGCTGGGACTACAGGCACGCGCCACCGCGCCCGGCCATTAAAAATATAAAAATTAGCGTGATATGGTGGCGCAGGCCTGTAATCCCAGCTACTTGGGAGGCTGAGGCATGAGAATCGCTTGAACCCCGGAGGCGGAGGTTGCAGTAAGCCGAGATCATACCATTGCATTCCAGCCTGGGCAACAGAGAGACTCCATCTCAAAAAAAAAGAAAAAGAAAAAACAGAACAAAACTACAGTCACTTATAGATAGGAAATCAGTATGGCTTCAGACTTCTCAGTAGGAACATTGAATCTCAGAAAAATTATATCTAGTTTAAAATTCTGGCCGAGTGCAGTGGCTCACTCCTTTAATTCCAGCACTTTGGTAGGCTGAGGCAGGCAGATCACAAGGTCAGGAGTTTGAGACCAGCCTGGCCAATATGGTAAAACTCTGTCTCTACTAAAAATACAAAAATTAGCAGGGTGTGGTGGCGGGCACCTGTAGTTCCAGCTACTCCGGAGGCTGAGGCAGGAGAATTGATTGGACCTGAGAGGCAGAGGTTGCAGTGAGCCGAGATTGCACCACTGCACTCCAGCCTGGGCAACATAGCGAGACCCCGTCTCAAATATATATATATCTCATACCCAAATATTAAGCAAGTGAGAGGGTAAAGCCCAGACATTTGTCAGACATGTAAGCTCTCAAAATATGTACCTCTCATGTGGATGCTTTCTCAGCAAGCAACTGGAGGACACACAAATAAAGAGAGCAAGTCAAAAAAAATAAATTATTATAGTCATTTAAACATGGAGTACAGAAGGAATACTTCACAGTAGGAGAGAAAAAAATAGTTTTTAGGATAATTGAAAGACGCTCCCAGGGGCATATGAGTACAGGTGAAGCTTCCACGTATGTGCCTGAATTTGAAGTTTGTCGATTCCTTCCAAGTTTTAGTGTTAGGACATGAACACAGCTTTTATTATCAGATTCCTAGTAAAATGAGAGATATATATGTGACATATAGTAACATGTCCAGCATTGGGCAAGCTGTAGGAGACACTTTTTCTCTTGTTCTTATTTTTTCTGTTGACTCAAACTAATACAGTTGCATAAGGAGACACGTTTAAAGTAGGATGAAATGTACTGACTGTGCAAAGCTTTTGAATCTTTGGAGGGATGTTTAGACAACTGATGAAGTGCTTGGGGTCGGATTAATGATAAATACCTAGAAGCCTAAGCAGTATAAACAAAAACAACAAGAAAAGACAATTATGTACTAATACAAGGGGAAAATAAAACTTAACAATGTATTTCTTTGCTCATCTGCTGAATTATTTTTACAAAGTTATTATATTTTAAGCTACAAATATTAATGTATCATGTATTGTGCTATAACGATATGAGACTTGCCCACTTGGCTATCTGTAAAAAAAAAAAAAAAGACATAGAAAGGGAGCAGGTATGTGTTAGGGGTCCTGGGGTGTGAGGAAGAAAGTGAATCAGTTTCTCATCTTCTATAAAGTCAGCAGAAGAACCATACAAACATATTATTTAGAGATATGTAGGTGAATACTTTAAAAAATAGGCCACGTTTAAGAAGTAAGCTTAACCTATGCAGCCATTTATTTGGCAAAAAGAAAAAAAAAAGCAAGCTTAATGACTCAGCCATGACTATAGGTGCTAAAAGTTTCCTTAAACATTGCATATGTTATTATATATCACATATTGTATGTCTCGTTTTACGAGGAATTTAATAGCTGAGTTTGTGATCTGCCAACAAACTTGGAAGGAATCAACAAACTTCAAGTTCAGGCACATATGTGGTAACCTGAGAATGTTCTTTGGGTGTTTTCTATAGTGTAAATCAGGGATATGTTTCAATAGCTTTTAAAAATTGCTGGAGGACAGGGAGCAGAAAAGAAACTGTAGATTTTTATTTCAAACGATTCTTGAAATTGTGTGTATGTAAAAAGAATAGAAAAGAACCTAAAATCGTTTGCTATCTAGAAATTTTCTGTTTGTGAATTTTCAATCAAAGCTCTCACAAAATGACACCGGGTTTTCCTGAACGGGCACGGTAGCTCACGCCTGTAATTCCAGCACTTTGGGAGGCCGAGGGGGGCTGATCACTTGAGGTCAGGAGTTCCAGACCAGCCTAGCCAAAATGGCAAAACCTCGTCTCTATTAAAAATACAAAAAGAATAAGCTGGGTGTAGTGGCACATGCCTGTGATCACAGCTACTCTGGAGGCTGAAGCAGAAGAAATGCTTGAACCCAGGAAGCAGAGGTTGTGGTGAGCTGAGATTGCCCCTTTGCTCTACAGCCTGGGCAACACTGTGATACGTCTCACAAAAAAAAAAAAAAAAAAAAAAAAATTCCCTGTATTAAGTTTTATCAAGCAATGTGAGAACTGGTTAGTTCTGAAACTTAACAATTTAGTGATATGATTTTTTTAAAAAATTTATGTATGCAAAAGAATAGTGAACTGAAGCTGGAGTCTATATTATAAAAATGTCATCTTGTGTAATGTTTTAAAAAATTAAAATAATAAAATATGTAAGATGTATATATAGTAAACGCCTGGGAAATGGGCATTTTTGGAAACCCAAGGGTTCCACCAAAACCCAACGAGCCAGCCAGGAGTCGAACCTGGAATCTTCTGATCCGTAGTCAGACGCGTTATCCATTGCGCCACTGGCCCACTCGGAGCAGGATGTAGCCATTATACCTATAGAAAAAATGTCTTGGGATTACTGCGTCGCCCTAAACATGAATATATGAAACTTTTGTCTCTTTCGTTCGTAAGGATTTTGAGCCCTAAACTCTCCAATTAAAACAAAATACAGTTTTATTTGTTCCTTTGACTTAGTTTACTCATGAGGTATGATTCCTTCGTGGGTAATGAGAAATCCATACTTGTGCACAATGATTCCTTCCTGGACAATGAAATATCCATTATGATTTAATTTGTAAAAGATTTGAGATAAGGTTTACTTCAGGCTGCGAGGTAAATTCAAGTTGCCCTGCCCTAAATACATGTCCCCGAGAAATCCATTGTGATGTTAACTTGTAAAACATAGGAAGCCTTTTACACCGTTGGATGAAACCTGATGTCGCAAAATCTTAGGACCGTAGTCGGCAGGATTCGAACCTGCGCGGGGAGACCCCAATGGATTTCTAGTCCATCGCCTTAACCACTCGGCCACGACTACAGACGCTGCAAACGTTCTTAAACATCCTACATGTTTCTATATGTAACATAGTGTGCTCGTTTTATCAGAGATTTAATAATAACCGAGTTCATGTAGTAACAATCAAACTTGGAAGGAGCCAATAAACTTCAAGTTTAGGCACATACATGATACGCTGAGAATGTTCTTTGGGTCTTTTCTATAATGCAAATCAGGAATATGTTCAACAACTTTTCAAATTCTCATATTTTTGCCTAATAAGAAAATTATCCTCAGGACGGGCGTGGTGGCTCACGCTTGTAATCCCAGCCCTTCGGGAAGCTACTAAAAATACAAAAAAATTACCCGGGCGTGGTGGCGCACGCCTGTAATCCCAGCTACTCAGGAGGCTGTAGTAAACGGAGATCGCGCCATCGCACTCCAGCCTGGGCGACACAGCGAGACTCCATCTGTGGAAAAAAAGAAAAAAGAAAATTATCTTCAAAAAATAATCTAACAAAGATGTTCCCTAGATATGTCCTATATTTTCAGACAAAGTCCAGTACCTGTGATGTACTAACGGCTTAACAAGTGTCAGTGCAATTGTAACTATCATAAAATCCCAGAATCTAGATCCATCGAAATGTTCTACAGTGAAGCCTATCTTCTGTCTTTTCATAAAACTCAGAATATTTTAACCAGCTGAAAGAACATTTCTGAATGAAACTAGAAAGTGAAAAATATTTTTGTTGGTCAAATCTTCTTTAGTTTATGGGGCCTTCTCTCACAAGAGGAAGAACAACTGCATCTGATATTCTGTGGATAATAGTTTGAATTTATATTCAAATATAATTTGAATCTGCGCTCCCGAAGGAAGAGCAGAACCCTCAGTTTCTAAAACTACACTACCATTACCACAATCCTATGCATGTGTGTGTATTAGTGAGCAAGTCAGAGATTCTGTATTTAATCAGCAGCCCAAATCTATGAACAGAAGAAGGGTAAGGAATGATTGATAAACTACTGCTCACGTGTGGATGCAGTGAAAGTTGTCTCTACTCCAGATCTCTCTCCTCTGGGCTCCAGAATATGCAATTGTCCTATTTTTTTTTTTCTTACATGTCCATGGGCATCTCAAAAGCAATGCATCTCCAAAGGAATGTTTCATCCTTTTCTTCAAACTTGAATGTCCTTCAACAATCCAAATTTTTCCAAATTTTTGCTAAGATACCAACACCAAAGACTAGCTACCGAGAGCAAAGACTCTTCTTGCCCTTCCTCTCTCTGATTCCTGTCCCATCAGTCCTTCAATTCAACCTTCTAATTAGCTCTCAAATCTGGCTCTTCTTCCCCAGCCTCAGATCACTTTTATTTATTTATTTATTTATTTAATTTTTTTTTTTTTTTAAAGACGGAGTCTCACCATGTTGGTCAGCTGGTCTTGAACTCCTGACCTCAGGTGATCCGCCCGCCTTGGCCTCCAAAGTGCTTGGATTACAGGCGTGAGCCACCATGCCCAGCCCAGATCACTTTTTAAAATGAGGCAGTTTCTCATGAGTTACTGCAACAACTTCTTAGTCTTTTGGCCTCCAGTTCCTGATTCCTTAAATGATATATTCATTTCTTCATTCTTCCAAAATTTTATTTTTTGGAATAAAAATAAGCACTTTGAATATGGATAGTGAGACAGAGTATTGCCTATTCTTTCAAGTTCTTTCTGTGTGAAATAGCAAAAGCCAAGCACTTTGCTAGGTGCTGCTCATTCAATGGAGAGTGAGATTTCTTTTTTGCTTTTTTTTTTTTTTTTTTTTTTGAGATGGAGTCTTGCTCTGTCACCTAGGCTGGAGTGCAGTGGCGTGATCTCAGCTCACTGCAACCTCCGCCTCCCGGGTTCAAGTGATTCTCCTGCCTCAGTCTCCAGAGTAGCTGGCATTACAGGCATGCACCACTAAACCTGGATAATAATTTTTTGTATTTTTAGTAGAGACAGGCTTTCAGCATGTTGGCCAGGCTGGTCTTGAACTCTTGACCTAGTGATCCTCCCGCCTTTTCCTCGAAAAGTGCTGGTATTACAGGCGTGAGCCACTGTGCCCAGCCTGGAGAGCCAGATTTCTAAAGGGTTGCAGAAGTTAACAATTAAACCACTGAGTGCAGGTAAGAAGTGCAGCCATAACATAGTAAGTAGCCCCCAGAAAGAGTGCTGGATCTCAACCACAAAGGTTTTAGCTGGTTGCCTGGAGGGTTACTTAATTAGACTTCAAGCTTCATGAAGAAAGGTTTCAGTGTTACCTTTTTTACCTCTGAGTCCTCCATTGGTGCTTAATAAGTATTTTCAGAATGAATCATACTTAAGCTCAGATCTGGATCTGAAGGATGTGTTAAAATGAGCCAAATTGGGGTGGGGAAGGAAAAATTGGGTAGGGTAGTGTTTTAGACCTAAACCTTATGGAATATGTAAGAAACTGAAGAAAGTTCCCTGTAGTTGCAACATTGGTTTCTGGAGAGGTACTGAAAAGGGCAGTGATGAGCCACAACTCCAGAAATGTAGTTCAGGGCAGATTCCGTAGGTAGAGTTAAATTAGCACTAACCTAGAATGTGTATCTGATTGTGTCCCTTACCTCCTTTAATGTCTTTGAAGTACCCTGTGGCCTAGCAGGATCACAAATGACATGGGAGGCCTTCATCTTCTGCATCTGCCCAGCCTTTTCAGCTCCTCTTCTGGTCACTCTGTCAATGCAGCCTGGAACTCCTGAGACGAGAAGGGACCAGTCGTATCTCACATAGCGCTGGTGTCTTCACCCTGACCTCTGCCATGTCTGCTTGGAGCCCCAGTGCTCATCCTTCAGGGCCTTTGTTTAAATAGCACAGCCTCTGTCAAGCCTTTTTGAAAAATTAAAATTTTTATTGTAAAAATTTTCAGACATATAAAGAATGTGAAAGAATAGGTAATTATCTGTATACTCATCACCCACATTCAATAATTGGCGTTTTGCTATCTTAGTCTCATCTACCTATTTCTGCTGAATCATATGAAATTCACTTGCAGACATTATATCACACCAAAATCCGTAAACATGTATTGCCTAAACATGTGTCTTATTTAATTACAATATCATTGATACAACTAAAAAAAAAAATTGAGCAATTGTTTAAGAACATCTCATATCTGGTGTGCAGTGGCTGGAATCCCAGCGTTTTGGGATGCCGAGGAGGGAGGATCTCTCGACTCCAGGGTTTGAGAGCAATGGTAACAAAACAACTCCTTCTCTTGTGCCTCTCTACGAAAAAGATTTTTAAAAATCAGCCTAGCCTGTTGGCGCGCCCGCTCCTGTAATCCCAGCTACTCCGGAAATTTAGGCGGGAGGTTGACTTGAGCTCAGGTGTTCAAGGTTACAGTGAGCTGTGAAGCGGCCACGGCATTCCAGCCTGGGCAAGTGAGAGAAACCCTAAATAAGTGAGTAAAAACATCTAAGTATTTATTTAAATTTATCTAATATGTTTTAGAGGCATGTTTTTGTTTGTTTTGGTTTCTTGTTTGTTTGTTTTTGAGGCAGAGTTTTGCTCTTGTCGCCCAGGCTGGAGTGCAATGGTGTGATCTCAGCTCACTGCAACCTCCACTCCCATGTTGAAACGATTCTCCTGCTTCAGCCTCCTGAGCAGCTAGGATTACAGGCATTCACCACCATGCCTGGCAAATTTTTTATATTTTTAGTAGAGATGGGGGTTCTTCCATGTTGGTCAGGCTGGTCTTGAACTTCCGACCTCAGGTGATCCGCCCGCCTCGGCCTCCCAAAGTGCTGGGATTACAGGGCTGAGCCACCCGCGGGGCCTAGAGGCAGTTTTTAAATGTTTCCATACATTCTTTCACATTAGAACAATCTCCCAGCTTTGTATTGTTATTTCTTCATGACATCTTTTAATCTTTCTCTCCCTCCCTCCGTCCTTTCCTTTCTTCTTTCCTTCCTTCCTCCATTCAAGTCCCAGTCTGGGCAACAGAGGAAGATCCAGTCTCTACAAAAAAATAGAAAAATAATTAGCCAGGCACGGTGATGCATTTGCCTGGGGTCTCAACTACTCGGGAGGCTGAGGTACAAATCACTTGAGCCCTGGAGGTCGAGGCTGCAGTGAGCCGTGATTTTGCCACTCACTCCAGCCTGGGCAGCAGAGTGAGACCCTGTCACAAAAAA
>CAUYQU010011460.1:0-18294 GCA_963574635.1 Cheracebus regulus | reverse complement strand
GTTTAATATTACTGTGGAAGAACATAAAGGATAACACTGTTGAGCAGTGTAATTTAAAAAGGGCAAATGGGGTATTAAATAGCATCATATAAAGCAGGAAAGTAGAAAACTGGTTGGAAAGATTACAAAACTCATTAGTTAACCCTATTAAGACACGAATTATATTTTCTCTTTTATATTTAAAAATCAATAATACTGGCTACCTGTTAATTGGTGTCCTTGGGTATAGGCGAAGAAATGTTCATACTACTTTGTGACAACTCTGATAAACTTTACCTAAGTGATATGTTTTGATCTTAGTCTGGAAAACAAGTTGGCAAACTCTTGCCCTTGGGCCAAATCCAGCTTACTACCTGTTTGGTAAATAAAGTTTTATTGGAACACAACCATATCCATTTGTTTACATACTTTCTTTTTCTATTATTATACTTTAAGTTCTGGGTTACATGTGCAGAACGTGCAGGTTTGTTACATAGGTATACACATCCCATGGTTGTTTGCTTCATCCATCCTGCCGCCGTCATCAACATTAGGTGTTTCTCCTAATGCTATACCTCCCCCTGCTATTCCTCCCTGAGCCCCCCACCCCACAACAGGCCCTGGTGTGTGATGTTCTCCTCCCTGTGTCCATGTGTTATCCTTGTTCACCACCCACTTGTGAGTGAGAACATACTGTGTTAGGTTTTCTGTTCTTGTGTTAGTTTGCTGAGAATGACAGTTTGCAGCTTCATCCCTGCCCCTGCAAAGGACATGAACTCATTGTTTTTTTTAATGGCTGCATAGTATTCCATGGTGTACATGTGCCACTTTTATCCAGTTTATCACTGATGACCATTTGGGTTGGTTCCAAGTCATTGCTATTGTGAACAGTGCTCAGTAAACATATGTGTGGATGTGTCTTTATAATAAAATGATTTGTAATTCTTTGGGTATATACCCCAATAATGGGATTGCTCGGTCAAATGGTATTTCTAGTTCTAGATCCTTGAGGAATCACCACATTTTCTTCCACAATGGTTGAACTAATTTACACTCCCACCAACAGTGTAAAAGTATTCCTATTTCTCCACATTCTCTCCAGCATCTGTTCTCTCTTGATTTTTTAATGATCACCATTCTAACTGGCATGAGATAGTGTCTCATTGTGATTTTGATTTGCATTTCTCTAATGACCAGTGATGATGACTTTTTAAAATATGTTTGTTGACTGCATAAATGTCTTCTTTTGAAAAGTGTCTGTTCATGTCCTTCACCCACTTTTTGATGGGTTTGTTTTATTCTTGTAAATTTGTTTAAGTTCCTTGTAGATTCTGGATATTAGCTCTTTGTCAGATGGGTAAATTGCAAAATTTTTTCCCCATTCTGTTGGTTGCCGGTTTACTCTAATGACAGTTTCTTTTGCTGTGCAGAAGCTCTTTAATTTAATTAGATCCTATTTGTCTACTTTGGCTTTTGTTGCCATTGCTTTTGGTGTTTTAGTCATGAAGTCCTTGCCCTTGTTTACATACTTTCTATAACTGTTCTCATATTACAAGAGCACACAGGAATATTTGAGACAGAGAACTTATGGGCCTCAAAGCCTAAAATATTTACTAATTGCCCTTTACACAAAACAGTTTGCTGATCTTTGATTTAGAACACTAGAATATGAAGTATTTCTAAACATAAGCATCAAAAAATCATGAATACATTGCATCGCTCTACACCCTGTGGCATGTTATTTTAAAATTTTTACTTAGAAAATGTAATTTTTATTTATAAAATTTTAATAGATAATTTGCAAAAGTAGTAGGGAGAGTTCTGTATATATCACCAAGCTTTCCCTAATGCTAACATCTTACATAACTATAGTGTAATTATCACAATTATGTAATTAGTGTTGATATAAAATAATCTATACACCTTATTTGTATTTTGCCACTTTCCTAATAATGTTCACTTTTTGTCTGTTTTCAATCCAGGATTGTTGCATGTAGGTGCCTCCTTGGTCTCCTCCAATATTTCACAGGCATTCAGTCTTCTGTTGTTCTTCATGTCTTTGGTGTGTTTGGAGAATACTACTTGGTTATTAAGTGCTTCTCAATTTGGGGTTGCCTGATGCTTTCTCATCAAAGGATTGAGGTTATAAACATTTGGCAAGAGTACCACAGCAACGAGAATATACCTTTCCAGTGCATTATGTTATACTGTTGATATGTCCTATTACTGCAATATTAACTGATTCCATGACTAACGTGGTATCTGCCAGGGTTCTTGACAGTAAAGTAACATGTGAGAAATACTTTAAGACCATAAAATATCCTGTTTCTCAGCATACTTTTGTCACTAATTTTAGTATCCATTGATATTACCTGCAACAACTATTATTGTGGTGTTGGTTTAATGGTGACTTTATAGTTTCCTCATTTTTTCTAATGTAAGTAAAGTCATTTTTCCTCATTTAATTTTCATTTAATTATTCACTTATATCAGAAGGGACTCATGTGGGCTTACCTTATTTTATAGGTTATAATCTAATACAACCAATATTTATTTTATTATGCAAACTGTCTCAGCTTTGGCCATTGGGAAGTCCTTCCAGTGGATTATTGGATCCTGTGCCCTTTTGACATGCTTTCTTCTCTTATTCATTTTTTGTTTGTTTCTGGTCTTCCTTATTTTCTGTCATCACAAGTTATTTCTGGATTCTATGTTATATTTCCTCTTCAAGCCCTAAAACTAGCCATTTCTCTAAGCATTCATCATTCCTTTTATTGAAGACTAGTATTTAAAACCAAGTTCTGAGTACTAGGTATACCTTGTGCTATTAGGCTATTATTGTTTTTAGGAAGCCAGAACTAGGAAATATATTTACATATTCTACTGTTTCCCTATTTGTTTGACTTCTTAACCTTTTACCTGAAAAGTAACTTCTGTGATGGGGAAACCTCCAGGTGTTGACCTCCCTTCTCTATGCCTCCCTGTTCTCAGGAAGCTTGGCTCCTCCAATAAGGATTTAAGCCCTAAGATCCCCGAACTCCAGTTTTTGCATATTACTGCAGTATGATTTGCTCAAAACTCTGATGACTAGTCAGTCATTCAATCCATTCCAGAATCACCAAATGGTCCAAGGGTAAAGTGGACGCCTAATTTTGGTCTCATTTCAGTGAAATTCTGTTCTCTCCTGAAGCTTGACTTCTGAATTTCTGGATGCCTTAGCAGATCCACAATGCCTGCAAAAATATGTTTTGTTTTGTTTTACCCAGTTTTCTAATTGCTTTTGGTAGACATATAGGATTGTTAGACTGGTATAAACTACTATATAGTAGCTGAAAATAGTATTTTTTCTTTTTTTTTAAATGAAGGTAAAGCAGTCATATCGAAAAGTACACACAATATGAGCATATAGTTCAGTGAATTGCCTTAAATGATAACTATGTTTCTTATATCTATCTCTTATATAAGCTTATATCGCAAGCTTGTATCTATCTCTCATGTCAAGAAATAGATCTCTTAACATTGTAACCTCTTGTGAAAAGTGAGCCCTTTTAAGCTAAATTTTTGAAAAACTTATGCCATTATGTAGAAAAGATTTAAAAGCAAGTCATAGTCTCTTTTGAATGCAGGTCCACAGAGGCTGCAATGTCAAAATGCTATTACTACAGATTGCTATCATATGCTGTCCTACAGATACTAGAGTAATATAAGCAAAGTGATGTACAAAGTCATATGTTAGTATGAAGTAAACTAAATCCCCTTTTATTTATTTATATTTTTATTTTACTTTAAGTTCTGGGATATATGTGCAGAATGTGCAGGTTTGTCACATAGGTATACATGTGCCATGGTGGCTTGTTGCAACTAGCAACTAGTCATCTAGGTTTTAAGCCCCACATGCATTAGGTATCTGTCCTAATGCTCTCCCTCTCCTTGCCTTCCACCCCCTAACAGGCCCCGGTGTGTGATATTTCCCTCCCTGCGTCCATTTGTTCTCATTGTTAAACTCCCACTCCCTTTTAAAGCAGGTGTTCAGCTCTACACCAGTGAATTTCATAAAATTTCCTCTACTCGTCACAGGAATTTCAAGGACTGTCACAAATGATATTCCTTTAATTTATTTAGATACAGGGAAATGCTTTCTGAAAAGTTAAATTTGCTTCATTCATGGAAGAAATTATTGTTGAAAAATTTGAGAATTTGTAGAAGTTAGGTTCAGATCTATTTAACAGACACAAAAGATTGCAAAAAAGGAAAATTACCTGTAATTAAGCTAGAAGCTGCCATTTTCTCAGGGCAAAATGTGAAAAGCAGATTGCACCTCACTTAAAGCTTTGTCCAGTATTTATGCAGATAAATAATGAAAGTGTAGTTATTGACCTGGAGAATGCCAGAGAAGAAAATGTGTTTCAGATGCAAGAACTATATATAGTGTTCAGATAATTAATAAATCTGAGGGAAAAAACAACAAATGTGCTCCTCAATCTGATAAATGAAAAATGAACTAATGAATGAAGTCTAACAAAAGAATGAAAGAAATACCTGCTGTTCACACAAACCAGTAATAGAAGGAAAGGGTAGAGTCCATGATAGCCAGAGTCTCCTGATGCCAACTGGAAGGAATTCTAGAAAGGCTTTGATGAGGGTTGGATGACAAGATGTTTATGCATATCTCTCTCTGTGATGGCTCTAATGAACCAAAGGTGAGCGCCAGAGACCAAAGAGACTCTGAGAGAGTTGGTGGAATGGGAGTAGAGAACACTGATTATAGGAATGTTGGATAATTTGTGGGTCAAACTAAATCTTAAATTTTGTTGCAACTGAGATAATCAAACATTTTAAGCTCATGTGCCAAATGATCAGAAAGTTAAACATATACCATATACACTAATGTTGCCTTTGGAGTTTGACTTTTAATGATTTTTACATGTGCTAATATTCGGCAGTCAGTTTAACATCATTCTGAATAAATGCCAGCAGGCAGAGTGGCTACAAGCAGTGCCCAACTTTGAGGCAAAATTAATCTTGGCACAATTGAGTGAGTGAGGGCTAAACTATTTTCTAATTATCATTCCAACTTAAAAATTAATCAAGATTTTCAAAACAACCTAGCAGATTATTTTCATAGTTTATGTTCAAGCTATTGGTAGAAATCTGTAAGTATTTAAACCTATATAGCATTTCTTATTTTTTTCTTTTTTATATTTATCTAAATAATAGGCTTACTTTCATATATAATGTACATATTTCACACGTTAATACATAAGGTAAAATAGTTTTGTGGAAGTTGATTAAACCTGGATTTTCAATGTATATGAAGTAGCAGGATTTTCTCCTTTTATTTAGAGAGTTACCTACCACCTGCCCTTAAAACTTCAACTGCCTTACACAATATCAACACATTGTTTTTTAAAATTATTTCTCTAATATAATATTTTAATTCAATAAAATGCACTTTTGAAATTTTTAAATGTTTTATAGCAGTTGAGACATTAAATGAACACAAATTGTAGTTAATTTTTTAAAATTATACTTTAAGTTCTGGGGTACATGTGCAGAACCGGCACATGCAGATTTGTATACATAGGTATACACTCACAAACATGCAGATTTGTTACATAGGTACACACGTGCCATGGTGGTTTGCTGCACCCATCACCCCATCATCTACATTAGTATTTCTCCTAATGCTATTTTTCCCCTAGCTCCCCAACCCACAACAGGCCCCAGTGTGTGATGTTCCCCTCCCTGTGCCCATGTGTTCTCATTGTTCAACACTCACTTATGAGTGAGAACATTAGGTGTTTGTTTTTCTGTTCTTCTGTCACTTTGCTGAGAATGGTTGGTTTCCAGCTTCATCCATGTCCCTGCAAAGGACGTGAGCTCATTCTTTTTTATGGCTGCATAATATTCCATGGTGTATATGTGCCACATTTTCTTTATCCAGTCTGTCATTGATGGGCATTTGGGTTGGTTCCAAGTCTTTGCTATTGTGAACAGTGCTGTAATAAACATACGTGTGTATATGTGTCTTTATAATAGAATGATTTATAATCTTTTGGGTATATACCCCGTAATGGGATTGCTGTGTCAAATGGTATTTCTGGTTCCAGATACTTGAGAAATCACTACACTGTCTTCCACAATGGTAAACTAATTTACACTCTCACCAACAGTGTAAAAGCATGCCTATTTCCCCACATCCTCTCTAGCATCTGTTGTCTCCTGTTTTTTTACTTATTGCCATTCTAACTGGCATGAGATGGTCTCTCAGTGTGGTTTTGATTTGCATTTCTCTAATGACCAGTGATGATGAGCTATTTTTCATATGTTTGTTGGCTGCATAAATGTCTTCTTTTGAGAAGTATTTGTTCATATCCTTTGCCCACTTTTTGATGGGGTTGTTTTTTTCTTATGAATTTGTTTAAGTTCTTTGTAGATTCTAGATATTAGCCCTTTGTCGGATGGGTAGATTGCAAAAAATTTTTCCCATTCTGTTGGTTGCCGGTTCACTCTAATGAGAGTTTCTTTTGCTGTGCAGAAGCTCTTTTGTTTAATTACATCCCACTTGTCTATTTTGGCTTTTGTTGTCATTGCTTTTGGTGTTTTAGTCATGTAGTTAATATTTTGATTCTCACAGACATTCTTTTGCTATTTGTACTAAATTACTGGTAGAATGTCATTTTCACTCAAACAGAATCAGTTGTCTTAAGTTGTAATTGTACACTAGCGTGGTCAACACAGTTCTCAAAGTCAATTTGTCAGTTTTATGACCCTGAGAATAGAATTCAGAACTGATGAAAAGAGAATATTTTGGTTTTATTTATTTAAATAAATTGTTTCATCATTGTAACTGATTTAAGGAAATCTCATATTCTCAAACTCATAGTGTTATCAAGTATGATTTCATGAACTGCTTAGGTATTTATGGGAAGATATTAAAATCTTAATAGTTTTTTATTTAAGATAGATATTGTCTATAGAATAGTTTTATATCTAGAGTCTTTATACTTAAGCATTCTGTAACAAAACATTAATAATTATTTTTTAAAGATTTTAAATAGAAAATTTTCTTAAGAACGGTATAGCCACGTTTTATTCATCATGATTATGTAACAGATAAATGAGTCTACAAAAGGTGATAATAGAAAGATGTATCTAAATTTAAATACATACATATGTTTATATTTAAATGTATATGTAGGTAAATATGCATATGTATTTATATACAGTGTATATATGCATGTATGTTCACATACACATATGTATGTATATGTGTATATATATTTTGTATTTATAAAAAATCACAAGAGTACTGTCTTTACTTACAATTAGAAAGAGGAGTATTATAAATTCATCCAGATTCAGTTTATAGCATAAGCGTTACATGGTTATGGTGATCAAATTACTTTAGAATGCTATTCAGTTCAAAATAAAATAGTAATACAATACCTTCTGCTGTACACAAGGTTTAGTGAAGAAATTATATAACCATTAAAACTTTGATTTCAAAGTAAGAGCAATTTCACATACAACATAGACTCACTGCACACTTTTGCTTTTTTTCCAGTTGCTTTTAACAAATATATCATAGGAAAATAGCTATATTTTGGCTTTATTACACATGGAAGAATGTTGTCTTATAAAGTGGTTATTATAAAATCTTGTGTATAACAGATGATTTCTACTACTAGACTCACAGTGTACACTAACGCTGCTTTCACAGCATGGAGTCAGTGAAATGTACATAGCTTTTAGGAAAGATATATTTTAAAGCCATATGCATCAAGCAATTATTAATAAGAAAATATAATTTTTGCTCAAGTTGATCAGTGGTTCTGGGGAGTTCAAGAATCCCATGGAGAAGCTGCTGAAGTTATGACTTTTTTTTGTAGTTAAAAACACAATGTAGTTTAAAGAAATGCTTAGTAAGCAGACTCCCTTAGCATGCATAATCAACTAATTTAATTTTAGCCATTTTGAAATTTCACAAACCACTGTTTCATGAATTGTATAATTATCTGAACAATGTTTTGAAAGCATTCGAAACATCTAAGAGACAAAGGAATTCTTTAATGTGTGAAATAACAACACAAACTATGAATCTTATTACCAGTAAAAAAATTCCTACCTTGCCTTTTTTAGGCTTTAGTTTAGCTAACAATCACTGTACTCCTTAGATACTTCATGTTGCGGGTGCAACTGGCCGGGACCAGCATTGTGGGCAATAAAAGAATTTACCAAGACAATTGTGGGTACAGAAAGGCAGATTTATTAGAGAAAGTAGCAAGATATGCTGTGAGAGTGCAATGGGCAGCACAGTACAGAAGGGGCTGTCTACAAGGAGGTAGGGGCCAGAGAGGAGTTTCATAGGGTAGTGCTGAGAGGGGTTACATACAGATCAGCTAGTGTTTCTGAGGCTGTATGTGGAGTGAGATATTTGGGAACAGGATGTTTTGTCAGCAAGTTGCTTGTGGTTATCTGTCTCTCAGAACAATTGTTCCCCACCTGGGTCTACTTCCTTTTTGTTGCTTATTTTACCAGGACTCTACACTTCCTACCATTCTTCATTTATTTTTTTTCTTTATTTTATTTTTTTGAGATGGAGTCTCACTCTGTCACCAGGCTGAAGTGTAGTGGTGCAATCTTGGCTCACTGCAGCCTCCGC
Source organism: Cheracebus regulus (assembly GCA_963574635.1). Lineage (NCBI taxonomy): Eukaryota > Metazoa > Chordata > Mammalia > Primates > Pitheciidae > Cheracebus > Cheracebus regulus. The sequence goes on along the minus strand of CAUYQU010011460.1, from coordinate 9,650 downwards.
CTCCCGGGTTCAAGTGATTCTTCTGCCTCAGCCTCTCAAGTAGCTGGGACTGCAGACACACGCCACTACGCCCAGCTAATTTTTGTATTTTTAGTAGAGACGAGGTTTCACCATGTTGGCCAGGACTCTTGACCTTGTGATCTGTCTGCCTCACCTCCCAAAGTGCTGGAATTACAGGGGAGACAGATTTCCTGAGATATAATTCACATATCATATTGTAACCCAGGGTCCCCATTTTCAGGTACACACTGTGAAGAATAACCCCTTTGTAATTGTTGCATGTTAAGTTTTTGTTGTTTCAAAAAGTCCCAGGAAGAAGCCCAACCTTGGGAAAAAAAAAACCAGTTGGATTCAGAGATGCCTAAGTAGGAGATAAACTTTTGATGAAACCTCCTGATTCCCATATTAAAAACCCAGCCAAAGTTGGAGCTTATTTACCATTTTCTATCCACAGGACATATGTAGAAGCATAATCAGTGACTGCTGCACCTGCACTGTCTTTACTGCACCTCTGCATGCAAAGGTTCAGCAATGCCCAATAAAAGCCCAGCTTTCACCTTTGCTTGGAGAGGTACTGCTTTGGGGAATTACTTCCGTGTCCTCCTTACTTGTTGCAAGTAATAAAATCTTTTTAAATCTTTCTTGGTTGTAGTCACTGAGTGGATTGAACCCACCCAGGTGTGAGTTATAGTACAATTTACCACTTAAAGTGTACAATTTAATACTTTTTAGTATATTCACTGATCTAATCAATCATTATTACTGTCATAAATTTTTGCAGAAACAAGGAATTCATACATTTTCACACACACAAGTACTTCACATTCAAAAACCCAGAGCCACTATTGAATGCCTGCATAGTATTAAGTATGCTGAATATCATACATTTTTACAAAGGTTAACTTAAAGATTTTAAAATAAATCTCAGTTTTTTATGCTAAAGCCAAAGTTGTACAAACAGGTCAAGGAAGACTATTCAAGGCTATGGCAATATGAGAGAGAGTCCAGAACTCAGTTTGAGCTCACCTCTGATGAAACAAAGGGCCAGAGACTCTTCAACAGTTGGAGTAGGAAGATGATAGGGCATCTATGTTTCCTAATTGGTGTTACTCAAAGTAAAAAATAAACATTTCCATATCTTCATGGCAGAAGGTAGTTTTACAGCTTGCTGTTCACTAAGGTTAGACTTCTACCTTCTGACAGAAACTGGGAGATGAAGGAGCTATCTTCCCTTTTTATGACATTTCAAAGGAATGGTCCCAGGTTCTTGAAAAAGTCCTGCCATGTAAAACTAGCAAGAAAATTTTTAAAAGTTACATCTCAAAGGGGGAGAGAAAGAATTTACATATTTTATAAATTAAATCTCATAAGCAAAAGAAGGTCAGGCTAGAGACAGGAACATACCTGTCTAAGGTTTAGTCAATCTTGGGGTACACCTTCAGGCTACCACTTTATTCAAAAATCTGGTGTAATATGGTACTGTCCCCTTCCAGATGGAACTTAATAAACCACTGTGTAACATTTTTTTCTATAAATATTCCTCTGAGTTTGAGTTCACAGGACCCGGTAAGACAGGTCAGAGCAACTGAGTGATTTGCAAGTTGATTGTTAATGTGGCAGATCAGATTCTTCTTTTCACTTCCAGAAATCCAATCCCACCCCCCAAAAGAGAATTATAGGTGGAGTCATTACATTTAGAAAATTGAGATGTTTGACTGAACTCTGACTTTGCTAATTGAAATTTTGGCATCCGCTACGAAATTCATGTATCTCTACCTTGCCTTTTGCTGACATCTGCTGGCACCTTCGTGAAAAAATACTGAAATTGGGCTATTTAAAAAAAGTCATCGTGGAAAAAGACAGTCGGGTGTCCACTTCTAGCCTGACAGAGTGACTGGTACTCTTCTTGCCCTCCCGTCACGAGGAACTATAAAACTGGACAACATATGAGGCAGTGGTTTTCTTGCATTGAACAAAAGGCAGTGCAAAACCCTGCTCTTTAAGAGGAATCTATGTACAAACCACATTGATCACGCTTTCTGCCTGGGGCACTTTCAGGGGACGTTGCCAGGAGGCACAGCTCAAGTGGATGGGGTCTTGCTGAAGCATCTGGGATTTGGGAAACTAGTGTATAACGGAAGAGGCAATTGCATAGAGGGAGGCGGGGGAAGTCAGTGTGGATTCTTGGCAGGTCTCCTGGGCTGAGCTGTGGTTGTGCTGGAAGAGATCCTGTGAGGCTTAATAGTGAGCTGTTGCTGTGAGGCTCCCAGGGACTGTGACTCCCTGTCCAGGAAGGGTGAAGTAGCTCTGCGGAGCACCTTGGACATTCAACTGAGACTGCACGAAGGAAAGGTTTTAAAACCAAGGATCAAGCTCCAAAATAAGGACATATGCCTAAGGATTAAGTTAGGAACTAAAATTGATTACCATCATAAAGAATAAAACCAAGCCTGACAAGCTCAAATGAAGTGCCTGCCAGAGCAAAACTCAGCACCCTTAAATGAAGCTGACATGATCCATTCTCCTTATACTCCAAGGCCTTGAGGATTTCAACTTAAGTTATAAGGACTGAGGTTTAGAATGAAAAAATATTTGAACCAGAGCTGATTTTACCCTCAATTAAAGCAACAGAATCTGAAAAGGATTGAGAGCCCATGATCTCCTCACCCAGTCATCCAATTCCTGATGGGGAATTCTGGGTCTTAAGTAGCAATTTGAGAGAAGTGGAAAGTGAGTGTTATGTAAAGCACTTTAATTCTGCAAGCTATGGTACAGCTCAAGGTACAGTAATCCTCGGGGAATAAGGATGGTGCTGTGAAAGGCCCAATAATGAAAGGAGCTTATGGAAATGCTGTATAGGAGGAGATTAAAGAATGGGTTGACTTCGAAATTGGATTGCGTTACCAATAACTGGAGTGATTACTCTGAAGCCTCAGCATCTTTACTAAAATGCAGTACTGGACTGTATATAATGAGTGAATGGTCATGCTGTCTTTATTCTTTACACCAGGGATATTGTCTAAGCCTGCCCTTTTCCTAGTGTTAATTGATCATGCTAAGTAACAGCTTACCTGGAGGGCAGCAAGAGATCACTCCTCTGGTTAAGAGCATGGTTGTAGTAGGAGTATTATTTCCCACTAAATCCCCTTTTAACACTTTTATCTGGTCATTATGTAAAGCAGACACTCTGGAAGTTGAGTAGGAGATTAAACAAGATGGTAATTTCATTTGCTTCAGCTGTATTCTATATAGAAAAGACTGTTCAGGAACTGTGAGAGAACCAACATGTCTTAACAGACCTAGCTAATGCCTTCCTTTCAATATAGAATTGCAGTCTAGCTAGGATCTGTTTGCATTCTTTTGAGTGGAAAGCAGTATACTTTTGCTATTTTCCCAAAGGGATATGTGAAGTGATGGGCATGTTGCCATAATTAATTAAGGATGAACTTGGAAATGACAACCATTAAGGAGCAGTTAGTGCATTACATTGGAAATGGCATGATAAGTCCTTCCTTCCTGGAGGAATAAGCAAAGGGAGTTAAGAACTGTAGTCACTTATTTGACAAATAAAGGCTGATCGATAAATACAGTTAAAAGTTAAGGCCCACTGAAATTTCTTGAATTACATAGGTTGGAACAAACAGGAACATTGTCATTTGGGGTTTAGGGCATGGACTTTGGCTTTAAACTACAGATCTATTCTGACAGCTTTATTTTATAAATGAGAAAACTGATACTTAGCGAAGTTTACAGAGATACTTGAAGGCTGAGGAGAGTCTAAAGTTCTGTCACTACTGGTGTAGTAAATGAGTTTTTGTTTGTATTGTGAAATATTTCAGTATCATGGAGAAAATAATTTAACAAATACCCATTCACCAATTATGCAGATAAACATTAATTTTTCATATTTACTTAAGATTACTTAACATAGCATCCAATATGCTATTAAATATAACATTCCATATGCTATTAAAAATACCCTTTGAGGCTAGGCATGGTGGCTCACACCTGTAATCCCAGCACTTTGGGAGGCTGAGGCGAGCAGATCATGAGGTCAGGAATGGAGACCATCCTGGCCAACATAGTGAAACCCCATCTCTACAAAAATAGAGAACTTAGCTGGGCGTGGTGGCACGTGCCTGTAGTCCCAGCTACTCAGGAGGCTGAGGCAGGAGAATCGCTTGAACCTGGGAGGTGGAGGTTGCAGTGAGCCGAGATCAAGCCACTGTACTCCAGCCTGGCAAAAGAGCAAGACTCTGTCTCAAATAATAATAAGAAGAAGAAGAACAAGAGGAAGAAGAAAGAGGAGGAGGAAGAAATTGTTCATCCTAAAACTGTGTATCTTGTCTACTCATATTTTTTCTTTTTTATTATGTATATGTGGATTCTGACTTTCAGTTCTAGTCATCTAGAGATTTATTGACCTACTCTTGTGCCATCCCAGTATCTGGATGACTTGACTTTTGTGGTAAATTTTATTATTCCATAGGGCAAATTATTCTTCTTTATATTTCAGAATAACTTGACTATTTCTGGTAAATACTTTGTAGGAAGTTTGAAATCAAATTGTAAAATTCCAAACAGTAAACTCAAAACACCTGTTGATGATTGGATTAAAATTGCTTTGAATTTCTACATTGATTAAAGGAACATTCTATTGTAGATATTTAGTCTTCTTTCAGTTTATCATAATCTGCTAATGATGATTTGATGGCATTTTTTTTTAGTTTCTCCATTATACTTTAAATTCTGGGGTACATGTAAAGATCGTGCAGGTTTGTTATGTAGGTATACACGTGCCATAGTGGTGATTTGCTGCATCCATTGCCCTGTCATCTATGTTAGGTATTTCTCCTAATGTTAGCCCTCCCCAATGTCCCCACCCTCTGATATTCCTCCCCAAGACCCCCACACTGCAGGCCCTGGTGTGTGATATTCCCCTCTCTGTGTCCATCTGTTCTCATTATTCAACATTCACTTATGAGTGAGAACATTTAGTGTTTGGTTTTCTGTTCTTCTGTCAGTTTGCTGAGATTGATGGTTTCCAGTTTCATCCATGTTCCTGCAAAAGACATGAACTCATCCTTTTATATGACTGCATAAGAATTCCATGGTGTATATATGCCACATTTTCTTTATCTAGTGTATCATTGATGGGCATTTGGGTTGGTTTCAAGTCTTTGCTATTGTGAACAGTGCTGCAGTAAACATATGTGTGCATGTATCTTTATAATAGAATGATCTATAATCCTTTAGATATATACCCAGTAATAGGATTGCTGGGTCAAATGGTATCTTTAGTTCTAGATCCTTGAGGAATTGCAACACTGTTTTCTATAATGGTTGAACTAATTTACACTCCCACCAACAGTATAAAAGTGTTCCTATTTTTCCACATCCTCTCCAGCATCTGTTGTCTCCTGATTTTTTAATGATCACCATTCTAACTGGTGTCAGTTGGTATCTTAATGTGGTTTTGATTTGCATTTCTCCAATGACCAGTGATGATGAGCATTTTTTCATGTTTGTTGGTTGTAAAAACGTCTTCTTTTGAGAAGTGTCTGTTCATATTCTTCACCCAAATTTGATGGGATTGTTTGTTTTTTTCTTGTAAATTTGATTAAGTACTCTGTAGATTCTGGATATTAGCCCTTTTTCAGATGGATAGATTGTAAAAAATTTTTTCCACTCTGTTGGTCAGTTCATTCTAATGATAGTTTCTTTTGCTGTGCAAAAGCTCTTAGTGCTAAAGTTTAATTAGATACCATTTGTCTATTTTGGCTTTTGTTGCCATTGCTTTTGGTGTTTTAGCCTTGAAGTCCTTGCAATGCGTATGTACTGAATGATACTGCCTAGGTTTTCTTCTAGGGTTTTTATGGTGTTAGGTCTCATGTTAAATCTTTAATCCATCTAGTGTTAATTTTTGTATAAGGTGTAAGGAAGGGGTCCAGTTTTAGCTTTCTGCATGTGGCTAGCCAGTTTCCCAACACCATTTATTAAATAGGGAATCCTTTCCCCGTTGCTTGCTTTTGTCAGGTTTGTCAAAGATCCATGGTTACAGTTGTGTGGCATGTTTTCTGATGCCTCTGTTCTGTTCCATTGGTCTATATCTCTGTTTTGCTATCAGTACCATGCTGTTTTGATTACAGTAATCTTATAATATAGTTTGAAGTCAGGTAGCATGATGCCTCCAGCTTTGTTTTCTTTGCCTGGGATTGTCTTGGCTATGCAGGCTCTTTTTTGTTTCCATACGAAGTTTAAGGTGTTTTATTCCCCAAGTCTTTGAAGGAAGTCATTGGTAGCTTGATGGGGATAGCATTGAATCTATAAATTACTTTGGGCAGTATGGCCATTTTCATTCCTCCTAACCATGAGCATGAAATGTTTTTCCATCTGTTTGTGTCCTCTCTTATTTCCTTGAGCAGTGGTTTATAGTTCTCTTTGAAGGGGTTCTTCACACCCCTTGTTAGTTGTATTCCTAGGTATTTTATTCTATTTGTAGCAATTGTGAATGGGAGTTCACTCATGATTTGGCTGTCTGTTTATTATTGGTGTATAGGAATGCTTGTGATTTTTGCAGATTGATTTTGTATCCTGAGACTAGCTGAAATTGCTTATCAGCTTAAGGAGATTTTGGGCTGAGACGATCAGGTTTTCTAAATATACACTCATGCAATCTGCAAACAGGAACAATTTGATGTCCTCTCTTCCTATTCGAATACGCTTTATTTCTTTCTCTTGCCTAATGGCCCTAGCCAGAATTTCCAATACTACTATGTTGAATACGAGTGGTGAGACAGGGCATCCTTGTCTTGTGCCAGGGAATGCTTCTAGGTTTTGCCCATTCAGTATGATATTGGCTGTGGGTTTGTCGTAAATAGCTTTTATTATTTTGAGATAATGTTCTGTCAATACGTAGTTTATTGAGAGTTTTTAGCATAAAGGGCTGCTGAATTTTGCCAAAGGCCTTCTCTGCATCTATTGAGATAATCATGTGGTTTTTGTCTTCGGTTCTGTTTATGTGATGGATTATGTTTACAGATTTGCTGATGTTGAACCAGCCTTGCATCCCCTGGATGAAGCCTACTTGATCGTGATGGAAAAGTTTTTTGATGTGCTGTTGGATTCGGTTTGCCAGTATGTTATTGAAGATTTTTCCATCAATGTTCATCATGGATATTGGCCTGAAATTTTCTTTTTTAGCTGTGTATCTGCCAGATCTTTGTATCAGGATGATGTTAGTCTCATAAAACGAGTTAGGGAGCATTCTCTCTTTTTGCATTGTTTGGAATGGTTTCAGAAGGAATGGCACCAGCTCCTCTTTGTACCTCTGGTAAAATTCATCTGTGAACCTGTCTGGTTCTGGACTTTTTTTGGTTGGTAGGCTATTAATTACTGCCTCAACTTCAGACCTTGTTATTGGTCTATTCAGGAATTCAGCTTCTTCCTGGTTTAGGCTTGGGAGGGTGTAAGTATCCAGGAATTTATCCATTTCTCCTAGATTTACTGGTTTATTTGCATAGAGGAGTTTGTCGTAATCTCTAATGATAGTTTGTATTTCTGTGGAATTGATGGTGATTTCCCCTTTGTCATTTTTTATTGCATTTATTTGAATCTTCTCTCTGTTCTTTTTTATTAGTCTGGCTAGCAGTCTATTTTGTTGATATTTTAAAATCTAGCTCATGGATTTATTGATTTTTGAAGGTTTTTTTTATGTCTCTATTTGCTTAGGTTCTGCTTTGATCTTATTTCTTGCCTTCTGCTAGCTTTTGAATTTGTTTGATTTTGCTCTCTCATTCTTTTAATCATGACATTAGAGTGTTGATTTTCGCTCTTTCCTCAGTTCTCTGGTGGGCATTTTAGTGCTATAAATTTCCCTCTAGATGATGCTTCAAATGTGTCCCAGAGATTCTGGTATGTTGTGTTTACATTCTCATTGGTTTTGAAGAACATCTTTATTTCTGCCTTCGTTTCATTATTTATTCAGTAGTCATTCAGGATCAGGTTGTTTAGTTTCTATGTAGTCATGCTGTTTTCAGTGGGTTTCTTAATCCTGAGTTTCAAATTGATTGCACTGTGGTCTGAAAGACTTATTTGTTATGGTTTCCATTCTTTTGGATTTGCTGAGGAGTGTTTCACTTCCAATTATGTGGTCAATTTTAGAACAAATGCGATGTGGTGCTGAGAAGACTGTGTATTCTGTGTTTGGGGGTGGAGAGTTCTGTAGATGTCTATTACGTCTGCTTGGTCCAGTTCTGAGTTCAAGTCCTGGATATCCTTGTTAATTTTCTGTCTTGTCGATCTCTCTGTTATTGACAGTGGGGTGTTAAAGTCTCCCACCATTATTGTGTGGGAGTCTAAGTCTCTTTGTAGATCATTAAGACTTGCAAACTTGCTTTATGAATCTGGGTGCTCCTGTATTGGGTACATATATACTTAGCTCTTCTTGTTGCATTAATCCCTTTACCATTATATAATGCCCTTCTTTGTCTCTATTGATCTTTGTTGGTTTAAAGTGTGTTTTATCAGAGACTAGGATTGCAACCCCTGCTTTTTGGTCTCCATTTGCTTGGTAAATCTTCCTCCATCCCTTTATTTTGAGCCTATGCATGTCTTTGCATTTGAGATGGGTTTCTTGAATACAGAACACCGATGAGTCTTGACTTTTTATCCAATTTGCCAGTCAAAAGTCTGTCTTTTGATTTGGGCATTTAACCCATTTACATTTAAGATTAATATTGTTATGTGTGAATATGATCCTGCCATTTTGATGCTAGCTGGTTGTTTTGCCCATTTGTTGATGCTGTTTCTTCATAGTGTAGATGGTCTTTACAATTTGATATGTTTTTGCAGTGGCTGGAATTGGTTGTTCCTTTCCATGTTTAGTGCTTCTTTCAGGAGCTCTTGTAGGGCAGGCTTGGTGGTGACAGAATCTCTCAGCAGTTGCTTGTCTGTAAGAATTTTATTTCACCTTCACTTTTGAAGTTTAGTTTGGCTGGATATGAAATTCTAGGTTGAAAATTCTTTTCTTTTAGGATGTTGGATATTGGCCCCTACTCTCTTCTGGCTTGTAGGGTTTCTGCTGAGAGATCCACTGTGAGTCTGATGGGCTTCCCTTTGTGGGTGACCTGACTTTCCCTCTGGTTGCCATTAGCATTTTTTCCTTCATTTCAAACCTGGTGAATATGACGATTATGTGCCTTGGGGTTGCTCTTTTCAAGGAATACCTTTGTGGTGTTCTCTGTATTTCTTGTATTTGAATTTTGGCCGGCCTTGCTAGGTTGGGGAAGTTCTACTGGATAATATCCTGAAGAGTGTTTTCCAGTTGGGTTTCATTCTCCCCGTCACTTTCAGATACACCAATCAAACTAAGATTTGGTCTTTTCACATAATCCCATATTCCTTGGAGGCTTTGTTCATTTCTTTTCACTCTTTTTTCTCTAATCTTGCCTTCTTGTTTTATTTCATTGAGTTTATCTTCAATTTCTAATATCTTTTCTTCTGCTTGATTGTTTTGGCTATTGAAAATTGTCTATGCGTCATGAAGTTCTTGTGCTGTATTTTTCAGCTCCATCAAGTCATTTATGTTCTTCCCTACACTGGTTATTCTAGTTAGCATTTTGTGTAAACTTTTTTGAGGTTCTTAGTTT
>CAUYQU010011458.1:0-29757 GCA_963574635.1 Cheracebus regulus | reverse complement strand
TCCACTCGCTCTCTGCACTTTCACTGGGAGCTACAATCCTGAGCGCTGCTACGTGGCCATCTTGGATCTCTCTCTGCCCATTGATGAAGTTTTTCTGTTTCTTAGTTTTCCTTTGGCAGATGCCCCTTCTGCACAGAGCCGGACCTTCCCGGGTTCGCTGTGCTTGCTGTGAAACTCTCAGTCCTCAGTGCTTCCAATTGCTGTTTTCCTTGTGGGGATGGGACCAGCCGAGCCTGTCCGTCCCGTATACTCCGCACTAGGAAGCGCCGCGCTGGGGTACCGGCAAAACAGCCGTGCCGACCAAAAGAGTCGCGCTGGCGACCCGTGTGGCTCCTCTGCCGGGAATCTCCCAGTCTGTGGGCAACAAAAATTCGTCAGAAAGTGCGGCGTCCACTCGTTCTCTGTGCTTTCACTGGGAGCTACATTCCTGAGCTGTTGCTAATTGGCCATCTTGGATCTCTCTCCACAATATTTCTTAATATTCTCTTCTGCTCTCATAGTCTCATTTGGATCATAAGTTACATCGTTACTTGAGTTATGAAAAAAAGCACACCGAAATAAAAGTGTGTTGTCACTGCCTTGAGTGCCAAACTTTTTGATGATTCTTGAATTGAACATGTGTGAAAACCAAATAAGGAGAAACAGAAAGACAAAGTCAACAAAAAGGGTTGCCTTAAAATCCACTAGAAAGCAAGAGACCTCTGCAGATAGAGTCTCATCCCTTATGAGGGTCCCTTCTGCTCTTGGTAGCTCTTCATAGATGATCTCTCTTGTCTGTAATCTTTCAACAGTCCTGAAAACACTGAACTATGGTGAAGTTAAACCTTGACCTAGGCAAAGTGAAAGTGAGGTTTCCCATCTTGGGGTATCTAGATACCTTGTATACACATTATATAACACATGAGGGGCTGGACACAGTGGCTCACACCTGTAATTTCAGCACTTTGGGAGGCTAAGGCAGTCTGATCATGAGGTCAAGAGTTTGAGACCAGCCTGGCCAACATAGTGAAACCTCATCTCAAATAAAAATAAAAAAATTAGCTGGGCATGGTGGCATGCACCCAGCTACTTGGAAGGCTGAGGCAGGAGAATCACTTGAACCCAGGGGGTGGAGATTGCAGTGAGTGGAGATCACGCCACTGCACTCCAGCTTGGGGGACAGAGCAAAACTCAATCTCAAAAAACAAACAAACAAACAAATAAAAACATGAGTGTCTTTCTAATCAACATATTGCAGGGTGTTGCGCTGAGAACCAGGGCACAAAGATAATGTTGCTAGGGGCTAAAAGAGTGTGCTCCCCTGGCTCCCTTTATCCTCCACTCAAAGTGTCCTAGAGTGGAAGCAGTTTACTTATGAAGTTGCTGTAAGGTTTTTGTTTGTTTGTTTGTTTGTTTTTTGAGATGGAGCCTCACTCTGTCACCCAGGCTGGAGTGCAGTGGCACCATCTCAGCTCACTGCAACCTCCGCCTCCTGGGTCCAAGCAATCCTCCTGCCTCAGCCTCCTGAGTAGCTGAGACTACAGACACATGCTACCATGCCTGGCTAATTTTTGTATTTTTAATAGAGATGGGATTTCACCAAGTTGGCCAGGCTGGTCTCAAATTCCTGATCTCAAGTGATCCACCCTCCTAGGACTCCCACAGTGCTGAGATTATAGGCATGAGCCACCGTGCCTGGTTATGCTGTAAATTTTAAAAATTGACATTGTAGATCACGCATGGTGGCTCACACCTGTACTTCCAGCACTTTGGGAGATCAAAGCAGGAGGATTGCTTGAGCCCAGGAGTTCAAGACTCACCTGGGCAACATAGTGAGACCCTATCTCTAAATATACATATAAAATTAACACTGTAGACCTGGACAAATGTCTTTCCATAGCCAGTCATTAATCCATTTATCCTTGTTGATTATTACTGTCTGAATCCTGATATGGCTACTTTTTAAAAAAAGTTTGGGGGTCTTGCTTCCCCAGGATAGGAAACATGCATTTTGGTGAGTAAAAGTGGAAGATTCAGTCTTGATCAATGAAAAGATTTTATTTGTGTAGCTGAAAGTCTTGATCAGAATTAGGATCCAATCCTCCAGGCATATCATTATCAACCACGATCTTCCAGGGTGAGTGCCTTCTTTGTAAATACATGCAGCTCCTGATCTGATGCCAGAGGAACATTTTAGGACTGTCTTTTCTCTTCCTCTCTGTACCCGGAATCTGAAATTGCCCAGCTCTCTTTGAGATGTGAACTCAGATGCAGATTTCTAGGCCTTATTTTGTTGCAGGCAGCTGTCATTCTAACCCCCATCCACTACCTGCAGGAAATAAAATTAGGGTGTTTGTATCAACCTGTATGTTGCTAACCAATATCTTTAAAGATTTCATTTGTATTACCATTGTGATCGTGTGTGGGGTTTTGTTTTTTGATTTTTGTTGTTGTTGTTGCTGCTGCTCATGATTATTTACTGAACACAGTATACAGTGCATGAGTTTTTTTTTAACTTTTGGGGGGAAGAAAACCCCTTTTTAAAAAATGACAACTACTCAGGTCTCAAATGGGGTGAAAGTAGAACTGTTTTAATTGTAGACTTGAGGCTGCACTCTCTGCTCATCCCTTCCTCATCCCTACCTTCATCATAAAATTTTGGAATCCAAGTTTTACAGTCACAGAGGATTCCAGAAACCAGTCTAATAAGTCCACTGTATAGATGGAGAAATTGGGTCCAGTGGGAGTCAATGGCTTGCAGGCAGAATCTTCAGGATACTTCTGAGGAACCGTGGTGCCTTGGAGAAGTCAGTGTGAAAACAACAGCTACAGAAGCATAGCTCTGCCTTGATGTGGGGAGATCTTAGCTCTGTCCTTAAGTCTTGGACCTAGGACAAGTCACTGAGTCCTCTATGGGTAATATTTTTTAAAAGTCTTCAGCTATGCAAGAAGCCCTGTGGAAAAGCATTTGTGGGAGAGGGATCAGTGCACGCAAAGGCCCAGGATGAGGAATCGGCCTGGCGTGTTCCAGGAGCAGGAAGGAGCCAGCGGGGCTGGAATGGTGTGCGCAAGGGCAGAGCAGTAAGGGGCGAGGCAGAGAGGTGGGCTGGGGGTGTGGGCAGAGCATGTAGTTTGGATTTTACTCTAAATGCAATGAGAAGCCACAGGAGTGTTTTAACCAGAGGGGTGACAACTTGATTTAGAGTTTTGAAAGATCCCTTTGGCTTCCATGAGTAGACAAACCACAGGGAGGCAGGAGTAGGAAGTGAGCAGACCAGAGAAAAAGCTCTGGCAGCTTCTAGACAAGAGGCATCATGACACGGACCTGGGGGGATGTCACAGGAGGTGGTGAGAGGTGGTCAGATTTGAAACACTTTTTTTTCTTTTAGACAGCATCTGGCTCTGTCACCCAGGCTAAAGTGCAGTGGCACAATCTCAGCTCAACGCAACCTTTGCCTCCCAGGCTCAAGTGACCCCACCTCAGCCTCCCGAGTAGCTAGTACCACAGGCACACAACATCACACCTGGCTAATTTTGTTTGCTTGTTTGTGTTTGTAGAGACGGCAGTCTCACTTTGTTGCCCAGGCTGGTCTCAAACTCCTGAGCTCAAGTGATCCACCTGTCTCGGCCTCCCAAAGTGTTAGGATTACAAACGTGAGCCACCACGCTTGGCCTCAAAATACATTTTGATGGTGGAACTATCAGGACTTGATGACCAATTAGATGACATTGCACACATACTAAGACACTGCCAATGTAGAAAACAAAGAGGAAATTTTAATTCTAGCCTTAAAGGTCATGAGGGTGATGTTCAGAATGCAGATGCTGGGCTGAAATTGGGCTGCTTCTCACGTGGACAACCTCAGGAAGCTTGCTCTGGGTAAAGAGCAGCAGGGATGCACTTATTTAACAATTGTCCAAGGCTCTTCTGAACCATGCAAGACAGGCTGGTGTGGATGTAAATAGAAATTAATAGGATATATGCAAAAAGTATACTTAACCAAAAGTGGAATTGTAAGCAATCTTCATGTTCTTTTTCATAGACTTCTATATTTTCTTTTTCTTTTCTCTTCTTTCCTTGTCTCTCTTTCTTTCCTTCTTCTTCTTCTTTTTTTTTTTTGAGACAACATCTTGCTGTGTTACCCAGACTGGAGTGCAGTGGCACAATCTCAGCTCACTGTAACCTCCACCTCCCGGGTTCAAGTGATTCTCCTGCCTCAGCCTCCTGAGTAGCTAGAATTACAGGCACCCACCATCATGCCTGGCTAATGTTTCTATTTTTAGAAGAGACAGATGTCGCCATTTTGGCCAGGCTGGTTTTGAACTCCTGACCTGTCTCGACCTCCCAAAGTGCTGGGATTACAGGCATGAGCCACCTTGCTTGGCCTCTCCTTCTTTCTCTCTCTCTCTCTTTTTTCTCTCCTTCCTTCCTTCTCTCTCTACCTCTTTCTTTCTTTCTTTTTCTTTCTGTCTGTCTCTCTCTCTCTTTCTTTCTTCTTTCTTGCCTCACCCTGTCACCCATGCTGGAGCACAGTAGTGTGACTTCAGCTCACTGCAACCTTCGCCCCGCCCAGGCTCAAGTAATCCTCCTGAGGAGCTGGGACTATGGGCGTGCACCACCATTTGTAGAGATGGGTTTTGCTATGTTGCCCAGGGTGGTCTCCAACTATCCACCCACCTCAGCCTCCCAAAGGGCTGGGATTGGGGGCATGAGGTACTGCACCCAACTACTTTTATGTTTTCTACATTGTCTTTAATAGGATAATATAATTCTTGTAATCAGGAGAAAATATACATTTAAGACAAAAAATAAATCCGTGTGATGGATTTAGGGAGATCCCATGTTTGTGCCTCATGCCACGTTTTCTGTCTAACTCCTAGTCTCAGCTCTTAACTGCAGCTTTCGGTAATTTACCTACTTATCATCTGACCTGTATCCCCCCTTGGCTATCCACTCCTTCCTTCCTCTCAGCTCCCAGCTGGGTCTGGGCTTCACTCAGCCCTAGGCTGCCTCGGACAGGCCATGGCTTTGGCATCCCAGGCTACACTGCATGGAGCTAGGTGCATTCTGCTCAGGCAGTCACTGTGATCTGGCTGCCTGATTGATTCATTAGTCTAATGGCAACACATTGCTAGGATGCTAAGTTTTCTCTATTTCCCCAAAATGTTTTGAGGTTTTTCTCCTGACAACTGTGCTCATTGCAGTCATGGTGAAAACAACAAAATGGAAAGGAATTTCATGGGCCACACAACTCCAAATGATGTAGGGAAACATTTGGTTTCTCGTGGCTGTCAACACAATTATACCCACAGAGAAAGAAAATGAAAGGCAAGGCAGAGACAGCTCAATTTGGCTTAGAGAGTGGGGCTAAGACTTGGAAGCTTCATGCCTGTGAAAAGGGATGCCAAGCCTTCTTGGGCTGCACCAGGGGCAGAGCGGCCACAATATACAACAGTGGCAGCAGGTTGCAACTTTGACGATGTGCAAATCCTTAGCCAAAGACCTGCCAACTCAACAAAGAGTGCCGTGCTAAGCCCCGGGGAAGACACGAGGCAGCATGGGGTCTCCAAGGCTGAGCACCCGGGGAAGGCCACCCTCCTCCCCAGCATGAACGACAATCGTTCCCTGGCTGCCCTTGCAGTTTGAGTTTTTTGTTCCTCTCTAGGGGCTCACAGGAAACTAGAGAATCAAACAATGTATGATTTTAGAAGGGGTAAAATTAAGTTTTCTGGAAGTTCCTTTGGACTATTGATTCCTAAATGGGAAGAAGGGATGCCCCCTTGGGGGAGTATTAGAGTCTTGGAGAGAGCTTTTCTCATCTACTTTCTATCCCCACCTCCCACACATTCTAATTTTGCTGCGTTAGGGAGAAGTGGGCCCCACTGCCAGCTACAGCTACTATTATTGGCGGAAGTGCATTCATCATTCATTCAGCAACCATTTACTGAGCGTTAACCACGTGCAGCCACAGTCCTGGCCCCCAGGTGGACTGGGATGAGACAAAAACATTGGAAGCTTCTGTGGTCTAAACTCGGTGGCAAAGACCAGGTAAACATTACAACTGAGGTTTTGTTTAACTAAGTTTTCTCCCGTTTCCTGATACATTTTATTTATATATATATATACATATTTCTTTTTTTTTTTTGAGGCAGAGTCTAGCTCTGTTGCCCAGGCTGGTGTTCAGTGGCCCGATCTCAGCTCACTGTAACCTCTGCCTCCTGGGTTCAAGCAATTCTCCTGCCTCAGCCTCCCAAGTAGCTGGGATTATAAGCTCCCACCACCACACCCAGCTAATTTTTTTGTCTTTTTAGTAGAGACAGGGTTTCACCATGTTGGCCAGGATGGTCTTGATCTCTTGACCTCATGATCCGCCCGCCTCGGCCTCCCAGAGTGCTGGGATTACAGGCTTGAGGCACCGCAACCAGCCTGATATTTGTTTTTTAAAAGGCAGAGGCGAAAATATGGAATTCCCACCATTGACTGAGAGCCTCCAACATGCCAGAAGTCCTGCTGCTTATGTAATTCTAACAAGAATGTTAAGAGGTAGATGGTCTCGTGTGATTCTAACAAGAGTGTTCGGAAGTGGATATCCATTTCTCTGTCTCTTACAGAAGAAAAAGCTAAGGCTCCATAAAGGTCAATAACTTACTCAAGGTCACACAGTGAGTAAAAGGCAGAAGCAGGATTGAAACTCGGGAGTCTCTGATCCCAAAGCATGGGTGGCACTGTCGCCATGCCTTGCACCTCCAGTGGACCAGCCACATCAACATTACTTAGCCACTTGTTAGAAAGACACCTGCTGAATCATGATTTGCATGTTTAATAAGTATTGAGGTGATTCATTTACACATTAAAATTTGTGAAGCTCTTAGCCAGGGAACTCATACACCCAAACAATCTCACTCTCAGGACATTCCTTGGAAATCAAAAAGATTCATTACATGTCTCCATCCTGTCGTCAAGAGTGTTTCTCAAATGCTATAGTACAGAAGATTCCCTCCCACCCAGGTGAGAAAACACTAAAGTGGTAACAATTAAAAAGGCCAGGTTGGGCTGGGTGCGGTGGCTCACGTCTGTAATCCCAGCACTTTGGGAGCCTGGGGCGGGTGGATCATCTGAGGTCAGGAGTTCGAGACCAGCCTGGCCAACACGGTGAAACCCTGTCTCTACTAAAAATACAAAAATTAGCCAAGTGTGGTGGTGTGCGCCTGTAATTCCAGCTGCTCAGGAGGCTGAGATGGGAGGATCGACTGTACCAGGAAGGCAGAGGTTGCAATGAGCCGAGACCACACCACTGCACTCCAGCCTGGGCAACAAGAAGGAAACTCTGTCTCAAAACACAAAATTAAAAAAAAATTAAAAGGCCAGGTTGCCTTTAGGGCATGCTGATGTGCCCTATGGTACCCTCACGTGCAATTCAGGATGGTTAGAGATTTGAGGGGTAGTGTGTGAGGGGAAGGGGACATTTGTATCTACAAAGCTGGTGGCTGAGGCTCAACGCTCAGTTCCCCAGAGGAAGGCAGAGGGGGCCTGTTTTTGGGAAGTAAGTAGCAGCGTTTCTTTTTTTTTTTTCTCCTGAGTTGAGGTCTCACTTGGTTCCCCCAGCTGAGTGCAATGGTGTGATCACAGCTCACTGCAGCCCCAATGTTCTAGGGCTTAAGGGATCCTCCCACTGCAGGCTCCCGAGTGGCTAGGACTGCACGTGCACAGCACCACACCTGGCTAATTTTTTATTGTTTTTATAGAGATAGGGTCTCACTCTGTTGCCCAGGCTCATCTTGAGCTCCCAGATGAAAGTGATCCTCCCACTTCAGCCTCCCAAAGTGCCGGGATTACAGGCTTGAGCCACGGCGCCCGGCCTGCAATTCGAACATAATTGATCAAACTTCCTTCTTCCCTTCCTTTCTCAGAGGTGCCACTGCAGAGCTGCTCGCTTCATGTGGGTCTAACAACCATGCAGCTCGATTTTGGAGTTCAAAGACCCCAGTCATCAACCTAGGAATCATTGATGTGAGTTTAGTCCCAGCTTATGTTAATCTAGTGAGGTCTCTAAACCCTATAAACTTACAGGAAGTCAGAACTGCCACTGAGCCACCCAGCAGCACGTTTGTGCCATTTAGAAAAAGGTGTTCCTCACCCCACTCCCCACACAGGTAGATGCATCCCCAAACCATGTTGTTTGAATTGGTGCTGTGGTTTAAATAGGTCCTCTCCAAATTCAGGTGTAGCTAGTGTGATAGGATTAAGAGAGATGGGCCCTTTAAGAGGTGATTAGGCTGCGAGAGCTCCTCCCCTGTGAAAGGAATTAAGGCCCTTACAAAACAGGCTTCACAGAGCCTCTAGCTCTCTTGCTATTCTGCCTTTGCCATGTGAGGACCCACCCCCGCCCAGAGAATGCAACAATAAGGTGCCATCTTGCACACAGAGGCCAGCCCTCACCAGACAAAAGAACCTGCCAGCTCCTCGATCTTGAACTTTCCCAGCCTCCAAAACTTTAAGAAAATGAATTTCTGTTATTTATGAGATACCCAGGTATCATAGCAGTGTTAATCAACTAAGACAGTTGGTGAATGGACTGCAGGGCGGATTTCAGTTACCACTTGCCCCTTGGCCTGGAGCCCTTGTGCAGTGTGTGCCCTGCACAACTGTACATGACAGACCCACAGGAAGTAGTCATTTCAGATTGGTTATGAGTTTGGATTGTCAGCTCCACCAGGGCTGAGGTGATGTCTGGTTTTTTTTTTGTTTGTTTTCTTGAGATGGAGTCTCATTCTGTCACCCAGGCTGGAGTGCAGTGGCATGATTTTGGCTTACTACAACATCTGCTTCCTGGGTTCAGGCAATTCTCCTGCCTCAGCCTCCCAAGTAGCTGAGACTACAGGCACATATCATTAGTTTCTTTGTTTGTTTGTTGAGATGGAGTCTTGCTTTGTCACCCAGGCTGAAGTGCAGTGGCACTATCTTGGCTCCCTGCAACCTCTGCCTCCTGGGTTCACGCAATTCTCCTGCCTCACTCTGCCTAGTAGCTGGGATTACAGGCACCCACCACATGCCCAGCTAATTTTTGTGTTTTAGTAGTAATAGGGTTTCACCGTGTTGGCCAGGCTGGTCTGGAACTCCTGACTTCAAGCAATCCACCCTCCTCAGCCTCCCAAAGTGCTGTGATTATAGGCGTGAGCCACCGAGACTGGTCTGTGACATCTGTTTTGTTCACCACTGCATTCAGGCATCTAGCTCAGTGCCTGACTCAGAGTTGGTGCTTAATTAAATCTGTGTTGAGCAGGGCTGGGTGCAGTGGCTAACACCTATAATCCCAGCATGATGGGAAGCCAAGGCAGGACGACAGCTCGAGGCCAGAAGTTCGAGACTAGCCTGGGCAACATAGTGAGACCCTTCCCCGATCTCTACAACAAAAGTTTAAAATTTAGCTGGGTGCAGTGGCACACACCTACAGTCCCAGCTACTTGGGAGACTAAAGCAGGAGGAACACTTAATCCCAGGAGTTCGAGGTTGCAGTGAGCCACGATCGTGCCATTGTACTTCAGCTTCCGTGATAGAGTGAGATCCTGTCTCTCTCTCTCTGTTTATACATATTCATAATACATCTATACCTATCCATAATGCTATCTATCTATCTATCACACATGGATGAATAAATGAAGACAGGGTTAATGACTCACTAGGCTCAGATTCGCAAAGCCAACAGGCTGGAGAACATGGGCCAGAGGCCGTTCATGAGTTTGCTCTGGTCACCTACACATTTCCACACCCTCAAGGGCACCAATACTCCATGAGAAGCCCCTGTTGCAAGTGAGCCTGTGGCATCCACCTTTTAAAAAGGTAAAGAGGCCCCTAATAAATACATGAGTCATTTAAGGCTTGACAAACCGCTCTTGGAATGAAGGCATGAAAACAAGTGATTCTCAGGGTGATGTGGCCTAAAAATTCTCATGATAATTTTGTGTGGGGTTGAAGAGAGAACCAAGGAATCAAGAAAGGAAGAACCAGGCCAGGCTTGGTGGCTCATGCCTGTAATCCCAGCACTTTGGGATGCTGAGGCAGGCAGATCACTTGAGGTCAGGAGTTCAAGACCACCCTGGCCAACATGGTGAAAACTAAAAAAAATTAGCCAGGAGTGGTGGTGGGCACCTGTAATCCCAGCTACTCAGGAGGCTGAGGTAGGAGAATTGCTTGAACCTGGGGAGTAGAGGTTGTAGTGAACTGAGATTGCACCACTGCACTCCAGCCTGGGCAACAGAGTGAGACTGCCTCTCAAAAAAAAAGGAAGAACCAGAATGTGGAAAGTAAAAAAGATCCTTCTTAAAGTTTCCTTTCTTGTTAAAGAAGAAGTGTGCTAAAAACTTTGTTAAACCCTATCCTATGTAGCTGTTAGACATGCCATGCTTACAGGCACGTAGTACATTCTATGTCCTCGTACTTTAACCAAGATATCTGTGCTGGACGTGCTCATAGGCATGTCCCAGCTCTCCATTGCTTTTACCTGTTTAGAAAAGTTTTAAGTTATTAGCCAATCAGGTTTTAGTTCAGATTGTGAGTTCTGGCTCCAGCCAACGGAGATCAGATAAATTTATGTGTTTTCCTTTGTTCCTTGTACTCTCGTGGCATGATGGCTAGCGAGGGTACCCTTCCTGCAGTCCAGGAAGTAAAAATTGCATTGCTGAAAAATTCTTTGTCTCAGTGCTAAGTTTTCTTTGCAGCACCGAGCATCTATTTCCAACACAGAAGAATCGGGTCAGCTAAGGTCCTATTTTCCGAGGCTCTTCCCCATGTCTAAGAAAATTAATGAAAGACATATTTTTGCAAAAACCATAAACCACATGCCTGGTGCATGACAAAAAGATGGAGTTCATCCTGCAAATATTTCAGAACCTCCTAGCTGGGTGAGGGGGCCTGGGGATCAAAGAAGCTCACAGCTGTGTGTTCCTGCCAAGCACATCGCAGACAGGTGCTAGGGATGTCTGAGCCCTCAGGTGCTTGAGACACTTGGCCAGTGTTTCCCACAGTGCGTTCCACGCAACGATAATCCCATCCATTGCTTCTTAAAAACAGGCCCAACTGCCAAAAGATATAAACTTCTTTTGGATGTTTACAATGAATGTTACCATTTTGAGCATTCTTGCCCATGTCCTTTGTTTAATCTAGCATTTTCCAAACATTTGACCCCAGACACGTCCTGCCCCCACACTTTAACATTTTACCATCCACCAATGCTAGTTTGTTCCCTACACAGTGAGTTTTGATTCTGTGGAGAATCTGGGGAATAAGCTTATTCCTTCTTGGGTTCAAATTAGAGATGTCTACTGTTCAAGGAGCTCCACGCTGAATTTCCGTCTCTCTTTGAGAATGTTCATCACTTAAAGTCTATGCTTCCAGGGTTTTGATAGCACATCTCAAATGTTTTTTCTCTTGTCCAGTGTAATTTGATGGTGACCACCTTTTCTTTTGATAGAGATGAGGTCTTACCAAGTTGGTCAGGCTGGTCTCGAACTCCTGACCTGTGATCCGCCTGCCTCGGCCTCCCAAATAGTTAGGATTACAGGCGCCCACCACCTCGCCCAGCTAATTTTTGTGTTCTTTTTATTTTTTATTTTTTTAGATGAAGTCTCACTCTGTTGCCCAGGCTGGAGTGCAATGGTGTGATCTCAACTCACTGCAACCTCTGCTTCCCAGGTTCAAGTGATTCTCTTGCCTCAGACTCCCAAGTAGCTAGGAGTATGGGCATGCGCCACCATGCCCAGCTGATTTTTGTATTTTTAGTAGAGGTGGGGTTTCACCATGTTGACCAGGCTGGTCTCAAACTCCTGACCTCAAGTCAAGTGGTCCGCCCACCTCAGCCTCCCATAGTGTTGGGATTACAAGTGTGAGCCACCACGCCCAGCATTTCTGTGTTTTTATAGAGACGGGGTTTCATCATGTTGGCCAGGATAGTCCTGAACTCCTGACCTCAGGTGATTCGCCTGCCTTGTCCTCTCAAAGTGCTGTGATTACAGGCGTGAGCCACTGTGCCCTGCCATATTTTAAAAGAGGATAGAGGGACCCATCTAGAGTCACCTACCATTCTCTTGTTCTCAGGCCAGAAGTGACCATGTTCTTTGAACTCTTCACCACTTTTCTTTGTGACTGTGCTTAGCTCCGGGGTGTCAGAGCTGAGTTCTGCCTGGGGTCTTGCTCACACCCCTCCTGGCTCTAGGAACCCAGAAGCCCCACCTAGAGTGACCCTACATGACCTGGGGTGGGGCTGTGCCAGGAGTTAGCCCTCTCAGGAGCCACATATCCATTGTTGATGGGAGGCGACATTTTCATTTGTTCCTCAACCTCCTTCCCCCCGCCAGGAGCCGTGCCCCTCTCTTGAGATTTTCTGTGAGTTGGAGACTAGAGCAGAGAGTTGAGGACATCAGCGGGCAGAGGGTGTTTCTGGCTGCTGGAGCAAGCTGAGCCGTATTAACGTTCCCAGTGGGTGTCAGGAGGGTGGAATCCACTCAGGTCCACATTGCAAGGAAGCTTCTCCATTCCCTCTGCCCCATCTCCCTCCAAGGCCAGAGTGCAGTGACTATTCACTGGCTCCGTTGTAATCTACCATGTAGCCTTGAACTCTTCTTCTCCACTGCTCCCACCCAGCTCCATCCCAGGAAGCTTTGTCTCTCCCTAAGTGACCCCTTCGCTGGGGCCACCAGGCCTGCTGGGAGGACTCAGGCAGTGACAGGTGCTTGCCGCTCACAGGGTCCTGTCTGCCACCGCTCTGTGATGGCTGGGGAGGGTGGAGGGTAGAGGGCAGAGGGCTTCTGGCTTCGCAGGTGCTCCCACAGGTTTGATGTCTTTTGCTGAGATCATCTCCCTCCTGTGATTTAACGAGGCAGAAGTCGGAGAAAACCCGAAGACGCCAGAGGGGCTGCCTCTTCCCAAAACCCAGCAATGCCTCCTTTTTCAGGGAGCATTAATATCTTTCCCTTCACTTCTCCTTTAAAATATATATTTTTTAAATTAAAGAAATGCATTATGTAGTTTTAAAACTTGAGTGGCCCTGTAAGGTTTATTCTAAAAACATCCCTACTCATTGGTCCTGATCCCTTGTCCTGGAGGCAGCCACCTTCAACTCTTCTTCCTTTTTATTTTTTTGAGTTGGAGTCTCACTCTGTCACCTAAGCTGGGGTGCAGTGGTATGATCTCAGCTCACCTCCGCCTCCCGGGTTCAAGCAATTCTCCTGCCTCAGCTTCCCGAGTAGCTGGGACTACAGGCACGTGCCACCACACCCAGCTAATTTTTTGTATTTTAGTAGAGATGGGGTTTCATCGTGTTAGCCAAGATGGTCTCTATCTCCTGACCTCGTGATCCGCCCTCCTCAGCCTCCCAAAGTGCTGGGATTACAGGCATGAGCCACTGTGCCAGGCCAGCCACCTTCAACTCTTTTAGCTTTATCTTGCTTGATGTTTCAGTTTTAAGCATCATATAATTGACTACCTGCTATAGAAAATGAGCACTTAGCTCTTACACTCAGGCACACACACTTATCTTCTCCTCTCACCACCCCAAGATCATGGGTTCTAGTTAAATCAATATTCAGTGTTACTGTCCTATGACTTAGGAAAATATTGTATGCCACTGACTGCCCAATGCACTGTGGTTGCATTTTTTGGTACAATTTCATTTTTCTCAGAGTTAGTAATTTTGGTGAGTTTTTATATTTTCAATGAAGCTGCTAATTTATCTCTGTCACAACTCTAAAGCTCTTGTTAATATAATTAAAATTTCAGAACCTATCAGTTCTGTGTCTTACTTTGAGCCCTCCACCCTGGGCTGTAATCAGGCTGGTTGTTATGCTGGGGTCTGGGTCCTCTGTGATAGCGTTTCCCTCTCTTCTGTTGCATCCCTCACTTCCTGGATTCTCTGTTTTCCACTTTCTTGGTTTACTCTCTCATTTTGATGGAGCACGTCCTCTAGTAGCTTCTTGAGAAAAGATGCATGGAAGGAAAATTCAGTGAGACAAGGCATGTCTGACCTGTACTTAGTCCACACTTACACTTGTTTGATAAAATTATCCACTGGAGGCTGGGCACAGTGGCTCCTGCCTGTAATCCCAGCACTTTGAGAGGCTGAGGTGGGAGGATAACTGGAGTCCAGGAGTTCAAGACCAGCCTGTGCAACACAGAGACCCTATCTCTGAAAGAAAAAACATTATCAGCTGGGCATGGTGGTGCATGCTTTTAGTCCCAGCTACTTGAGAGACTATTGTGGGAGGATAGCTTGAGGCCAGGAGTTCAAGCCTGACTAGTGCACTACAGTCATGCCTGTGAATAGTCACTGCACTCCAGCCTTGGTAACAGAGCAAGACCCTGTTTCTAAAAATAAAATAAGATTATCAATAAGTTCGAGGTTGGAAATATTTTCCTCAGGATTATGAAGGCCTGTGCCTTCTTCCAATTTCCAGTGACGATGTTAAAAAGTCCAGTGCCTGTGGTGGATCACCTGAGGTCAGGAGTTCGAGACCAGCCTGGCCAACAAGGCAAAACCCTATCTCTGCTAAAAATATAAAAATTAGCCAGGCGTGGTGGCACATACTTGTAGTCCCAGCAACTTGGGAAGCTGAGGCAGGAGAATTACTTGAGCCCGGGAGGTGGAGCTTGCAGTGAGTCAAGATCTCACCACTGCACTCCAGCCTGGGTGACAGAACAAGGCTCCACCTCAAAAAAAAAAAAAAAAAAAAAAAAAGCCACTGCCTGATCCTTGATCCTTTGCGTATGCCATTTGTGTATAATATTTTGCTTTTGGAAGCTTTTGACATACTTTTGCACTGGGCACGCTGAAGGCTCTTTAAATCTGGTAATGTCTGCCCTGTGGTTTTGGGAAACTGCCATGTATTGTTTTTCTCTGATAAATTCTGCCTCTCTATTTTCTCTTTGTTGTTGTTGTCGTTGTTTTTATGCCTGGAATTCCTCCTTTTGGATATTGAACTTCCTGGTCTGTTGTAGACAGAATAATGCTCCCCTCACCCGCCCTGCCCTGGCGGATTTCCAGGTCCTAATCCCCAGAACCTGTGAATATGTTACCTGACAGGTGAAAGGAACTTGGCAGAAGTGATTACATTGAGAATCTTGAGATGAAAAGATTAAACTGGGCTTCATCAAACAGCAAGGATTTTTTTTTTTTTGAGACAAAATCTTGCTCTGTCACCCAAGCTGGAGTGCAGTATTGCAATCACAGCTCACTGTAGCCTCAGACTCCAGAGTAGTTGGGACCACCAATGTATGCCACCACACCAGGCTAATTTTAAATTTTTTATAGAGATGAGGTCTTGTCATGTTGCCCAGGCTTCTCTTGAACTCCTGGCATAACATGATCCTCCTACCTCAGCCTCCCAAAGTGCTGGGATTATAGGTGTGGGCCACTGTTCCCGGCCATGAGGATTCTTATAAGAGGATTCTATCAGGAGAGTCCAAGTCAGAAAAAGGAGGTATGACTATGAAAGCAGAGGTTGGAGTGATGTGCTTTGAAAGTGGAGGAAGGGGCCACAAGCCAAGGAATTCAGGCAGCCTCTAGAAGCCGGTAAATGTGAGGAAACAGAATCTTGCTCTGAACCACCAGAAAGGAACCCAGCCCTGCCGACACCTTGCTCTTTGCCAAACTAGACTCATTTCAGACTTACGACCTCCAGAACTGCAATATACTACATATGTTATTATTATTTGAGAACAAGTCTCACTCTGTCAGCCAGTTTGGAGTACAGTGCAACCTCCATCTCCTGGGTTCAAGTGATTCTCCTGCCTCAGACTCCTGAGTAGCTGGGATTACAGGCATGCACCACTATGCCCGGCTAATTTTGTATTTTTAGTAGAGACGGGGTTTTGCCACGTTGGCCAGGCTGGTCTTGAACTCCTGACCTCAGGTAATCCACCCGCCATGACCTCTCAAAGTGCTAGGATTACAGGGGTGAGCCACTGCGCCCAACCTATATATGTTATTTTTAAGTCACTAAGTTTGCTGCAATGTGTAACAGGAACTCTAGGAAATGCATACAGAAACTAACAGGCACCTACTGTGTGGCAGGCACCAGACCACAGTATACATTCCTTCTTTGCTGAAGCTTTCTGGAGCCTTCTGATCTGGGTGGGCCTCACTTTGCAAATTTTCCCTCACTGTGCTCATCACAATTCTGATTAGATCATCAGGGTCCTGATTATTCATTCATGTCTCTCTACCCACTAGACCATGGGCTCTATGAGGCCTGGGATTATTGGTCTGTTCATTTTATTCACCACTTTGTCCTATGGATGTTAATAAATATGTGGTGGGTGAAGGACTAAATGAATCAAAGGAATTAACCTGGGTAGTCCTCACAGCAACCCTGGGAAGTAGGAACCATTACTCATTTCACAGGTGAGGAACTGAGACACAAATGAGGCCTCGTCACTTCTCTAAGGATGCATAGATTAGAAGGGGTAGAGCCAGGATTTGTGCCCAACACAGTTTGCTGATGCCTTCAGCCCATGAGCTTAGCCACTAAGCTAAAGATTGCCCCTCCAGACTGTCTGCCTCCACCTCCCAGGCTGTCCCCAGCCCTTGGCCTTTGCTGACTTCTGCCCAGAGACCTGACACTCTGGAATAAGTAGCAACTTAATTAGGCCACCCTGCAGCTGTTCTGGGAGATGCCTGGTCCCACACAGAGGCGGAGGTTTCTGTGACAAGTCCCGCTCATAGCTGGGCTGGGGGCTAGAAGCAACAGGGTTTGTCAAGTTGCTCTGGGATCCTTGGGAATGGGCAGTGTTCCAGAACCATAGTGTCATCATCGTTATTATTGTTTTATCTAATCTGTTCTGGAGAACAACCATTTTGAAATTGGGCAAAAATATAGCCTAATATATTTAAACATATATATTTTTATTTTTATATAATTTAAAAATAAACGCATTGATGTACATTTTCCAAGTGCCTGCCTGCTGAATTCCTAATGTAATACAACATGACTCAGAGCTAAATTTAAAGAGAGGAGCACATATGTTTAAAGCAGGCACCAACTTTCAATCTGAGGAGAAACAGAGTCAAAAGTATTTTTTTTAGCGTGTGAGTGGACTGAGTGCAAAGTGAATTATCTCCAAGCCATCTGGGAAGTCTGGTGTTTTTCAATGCCTTCACAACTCTAATTTTAAGCCGTTATTTGGCCTTTAAATAACAATATCTTTTCTTTCCATCGGAATTTGCACCAGATCCGCATTTATTGCGCTATCGACTCCAAAAAGAGACCTATCTTTGAGAGCAAAAAGAGCAAAAGTTATTGAACGTATTACTCTGCAGATTGGCTCTGGAAAAAAAAACAGCAGTCTGATATTTTGCAAATGAAATTTGACATATTCTGGGATGGCATATTGCACTCACCAAAACAAGCTGATTGTGCCCGGAGGGGAAAGCTTAATTAAAGCCCTCTTAACTGCACACAACTCCAAGAAGAAGATTCAGGGTGTACTGTACATGACCTTCAACTTGTTCCACAGGGTTCTTCTTCACACGTGACATTCACGAAGTCACAAACATGGTCTTGATTTTTACCCAGAAGAAAGACAGCACAATATGATTATAGAACCTTAGCTCTGAGGGAGTTCTGATCCAACTTGCCAACGAATGCAGAGATCTTCTGCCTAGAATCCCAGATGAATGTCCTTTTAATGTCTACTTATTCACCTTTAGTCATGGGGAACTCACTGACTTTCCAACTGTACTAAGTCCTCTGCAATATTAGGCTGAAATCTTTCTCCCTACAGCTTTCCTGCAACTGGTTCTTGTTATTGCCACGAGATATCCTAGAAGGAATCTTGAGCTTACATAAAGGTGAGCTGAAGGTCACCACCATGATCTTTCTCCTGCTCCAGGCTAAGCACACCCAGCCCCTCTAAGGAAGGAACACGAGGACCTGGCAGGAACTCTCCACTAACAAAGATGATAACTCTTTGGGAAACTGGTCCATAGTGGACAGGACAGACAGACAAAGGAGATGTCTTGAGCCACCAGATTTGGCCAATGTATTTTTTTGTTTTTGTTTGAATCCCTAAGCCTTCTCTTCTGACTAGAACCTCTATGTATGTTCCTCAGAGGTGTGGACTTTGCTGAAAACCAGATTCTGATTAGCAGAGAGGTTCTCAAAAGGAATGGCCTACAGAACACACCATCCTGTCAAGGGATCCCTCAGACATTCTTCTGCCATGAGAAGAAGACACTCCAATGAGCTTGGGAGACTCAACATGAGCTGACCCCAATAAAGACTTTGGAATGCACATGCACATCCTTGATATGTGGCCCAAGGGTTCTTTTGCTTTGCAGTAGACAAAGGTCAAGTGAAAGGTCCAATGAGACCCCACCTTCCTCACTTCTCTGATCTCAGCTCCCATCCACCTTCTCCCTTTCCCTTTGTGTTCCAGCCACTCTAATCTCCTCACTACTCCTCCCCTAAAGACTTTGGGTTTTTGTTTTTGGGGTTTTTGGTGGGGGGAATGGGACAGGGTCTCACTCTGTTGCCCAGGCTGGAGTGAAGTGGTGCTATCACAGTTCACTGCCTTGACCTCCTGGAGTCAAGCAATCCTCCCACATCAGCCTCCCTAGTAGCTGGGACTACAGGTGCACACCACTGTACCCAGCTAATTTTTTATTTTTTGTTAGATGGATGTCCAGGTTGGTCTTGAACTCCTGGGTTCAAGCAATCCTCCTGCCTCAGCTTCCCAACATAATGGGATTACAGGTGTGAGCTGCCACACCTAGGCTCCCCCAGGACTTTGCACCTGCTGTTTTTTCTGTTTGGAATGCCCTTCCCACCGACATCCTCATAGCTGGATCGATTCCTGACTGCACACAGGTGGCCACTCAAAGATCTCCTTATCTATCAGAATGGCACCTCTGCATCACTCTGTCCATCCATCCTGCCTCATTCTCAACACAGCTCACCATTTTCCATCACTAAAATGTCAGTTTCACGAAGCAGGGAAGTCAGTTTCACTATGTAGCCTGCTATGTTCCCTAGGTCTAGATTGTGCCTGGCATGGAGTATTCCATTAATCAATGTTTGCTCTATTTCTTGTGTTTGCAGATCAGTTTGTGCATTCTCAGAATGTCCTACAGACAGACTTGAGAATGACTGGATTAGCTTTCATGCTATGTCTTTCCTGAGCTGTCTCTAACCCTTTAGATAAAGTGACTCTCCTTTTTATGTGTTCTCATCAGACCCAGTGGTCACTACTGAGGTGGCCTTGATCTCACAGCAGCTTGAGTTTTAGTAACTCATATTCACATCTCTCGTGTGAGGAACAATTCCCAGAGGGCAATCACTCACTCAGATGCCAGCAGGTGCTCACGAAATACAAGGTATAAAAAGGAATGACGTCCTCCTCCTCCCTCTGTTCTCTTTAATGGAAAGGTTTTGGAAATATTTAGGTTGAAATATCTTGTTTTCATGATGAAAGCCTTTCTTATCTAATAAATTGGGAGTGTTGGTGAGCAGTGAAGTTGAGGTACAGTATGTTTCATATCTCAAATAAATTTTACTATCTGCTCAATTATGTCCACTCTGTCAGGTGTCATTTAGAACTCATTTTTTAAAAGTCCTCAACAATGAAAAAGATGAATAACCTAATTAAAGATAGACAAAGGATTTGAAAAGACATTTCTCCAAAGAAGATGCACAAATGGCCAATAAGCACAAGTAAAGATACTTGGCATCATCAGTTGTGATGGTTAATATTAAGTGTCAACTTGATTAGATTGAAGGATGCAAAGTATTGTTTCTGGGTGTTTCTGGGTGTTGCCAGAGGAGACTAACATTTGATTCAGTGGACGGGGAGAGGCAGACCCACCCTCAAACTGGGTAGGCCCCATCCAATCAGCTGCCAGCATGGCTAGAAAAAGCAGGCAGAACAGAATAGAGAACTCAGAAATAAACCCAAAAACCTACAGCCAACTGATCTTTGACAAAGCAAACAAAAACATAAAGTGGGGAAAGGCACCCTATCCAACAAATGGTGCTAGGATAATTGACAAGCCACGTGTGGGAGAATGAAACTGGATCCTCGTCTCTCACTTCATACAAAACTCAACTCAAGATGGATCCAGAACTTAAATCTAAGACCTGAAACTATAAACATTCTAGAAGATAACATTGGAAAAACTCTTCTAGACATTGGCTTAGGCAAAGACTTCATGACCAAGAACCCAAAAGCAAATGCAACAGGAACAAAGATGAATAGGTGGGACTTATTTAAACTGAAGAGCTCCTGCACAGTCAGCAGAGTAAACAGACAATGTACAGAGTAGGAGAAGATCTTCACAACCTACACCTCCAACAAAGGACTAATATCTAGAATCTACAAGGAGCTCAAACAAACAAAAAAAACCCAAACAGTCCCATCAGAAAGTGGGCTCAGGACATAAATAGACAATTCTCAAAAGAAGATAAGCAAGTGGCCAACAAACATATGAAAAAATGCTGAACATCACTAATGATCAGGCAAATGCAAATCAAAACCACAATATGATATCACATATTATTATTATGGCAAGAATAGCCATAATAATAATAATAAATAGACGTTGGCATAGATGTGGTGAAAAGGGAACACTTCTACACTGCTGGTGGGAATGTAAACTGGTACAGCCACTATGGAAAACAGTGTGGAGATTCCTTAAAGAACTAAAAGTAGAACTACCATTTGATCCAGCAATTCCACTACTGGGTTTCTGCCCAGGGGAAAATAAGTCATTATATGAAAAAGGTACTTGCACATGCATGTTTATAGCAGCACAATTCACAACTGCAAAGATATGGAAACAGCCCAAATGCCCATCAATCAATGAGTGGATAAAGAAATTATGGTATATATACATATGATGGAATACTACTCAGCCATAAAAAGGAATGACTTAATGGCATTGGCAGCAACCTGGATGGAACTGGAGACTATTATTCTAAGTGAAATAACTCAGGAATGAAAAACCAAACATCGTATGTTCTCATTGTTAAGTGAGAACTAAGTTCTGAGGATGCAAATGCGTAAGAATGATACAATGGGCTTTGGAGATGTGGGGAAAAGGATGGGAGAGGGGTGAGGGATGAAAAACTACAATTTGGGTTCAGTTATACTGCTTGGGTGATGAGTTCACCAAAATCTCACAAATCACCACTAAAGAACTTATATAACCAAATACCACCTGTTCCCCAAAACCCTAAGGAAATAAAAATTTTTTTATAAAAGAAAGCAAGCAGAAGAAGGTGGAATCACTCAGACTTGCTGAGTCTTCTGGCCTTCATCTTTCTCCCATGCTGGGTGCTTCCTGCCCTCCAACATCAGACTCAAAGTTCTTCACCTTTTGGGCTCTTGGGCTTACACCAGTGGTTTGCCAGGGGCCTTTGGGCCTTCAGCCACAGAATGAAGGCTGCACTGTTGGCTTCCTTACTTCTAAGGTTTCAGGACTTGGACTGAGCCACTACTGGCTTTCTTGCTCCTCATCTTGCAGACGGCCTATCATGGGACTTCACCTTGTGATCGTGTGAGTCAATTCTCCTTAATAAACTCCCTTTCATATATACATATATCCTATTAGTTCTGTCCCTCTAGAGAACCCTAGCTAATACATTAGTCATTAGAGAAATGCAAATCAAAACCACAATGATATTCCAGTACACATACACAAGGGTAGCTATAATCAAACAGGCAGATGATAAAAAGTGTCTATGAGGATATGGGGAAATTAGAGCCCTCAGACATTGCTGGCGGGAATGTAAAATGGTGCAGCCACTGTAAAAAACAGTTTGGCAGTTTCTCAAAAATGTAAGCAGCGTTACCATATGACCTAACAATTCTGCTCCTAGATAAATATCCAAGAAAATTGGAAACATATGTCCACACAATAACTTATACATAAATGTTCATAGCAGCATTATTCATAATAGTCAAAAAATTGGAAACAACCCAAATGTCCATCAACTGTTGAATGGAAAAACAACATGTAGTCTATCTACCCCTTTTATCCATAAAAAGGAATGAAGTTCTGATACATGTTACAATGTGGACGAAACTTTAAAAAACCCATTATTTTAAGTAAAAGAAGCCAGACACAGAAGACTATATATTTTATGATTCCATTTATATGAATTTTTCAGAATGGGCAAATCCACAGAGCCCGAAAGTGGTTTCTACAGAATGAGAGGGACAGAAAGTGTTCTGGAATTGGATAACGGTGATGGTTACTCAACTTTGTGGATATATAAAGTATGTACACTTTAAAAGGGTAAATTTTATGCTATGTAAATTATAGTTCAATGTAGCTGTTGTTTTTCTAAAAAAAAGTCTTCACCTTTGAGTAATTAAACAATTGATAAAAGTGATTACCATAGGTAGCTTTTACATATTTGTATCTGTTATGAACACACACACACACACACACACACACACACACACACACACACACACACACACACAGACAGAAATCAGGCAGTTGAATAGAATCAACTACCATTTTGACAGCCTTCAACTATCTCCTCCCAGTGCAAATAACACAAGACATCCATGTTTTGGGCAGAGATAAAATCAGAGGTCATTTTATTGTTGATACTATGCAGAGGAAGTGATGGTTGGTAGTATGTCATCTTCTTCCCTTCCAGCAATGGACATCGCAGTGGACAGTGGGCAGGTTGCTTATGGTGCTTAACAGTCCATGCAGACTGTTGATTTCTACCAGCCAGCCACCATAACCAACAAGTTCCTGAGCTGGGCATGGTGGTACATGCCTGTCTGCCAGCTAGTTGGGGGCTGAGTAGGGAGGATCACTTCCACCCAGGAGGTCGAGGTTGTAGCGAGCTGTGATCATGCGACTGCACTCCTGGGCAGCAGAGAGAGACTTCTTTTCTAACAACAAAATAAAGAACCAACACATTCCCAGAAAACCTACTTAGAATCTGAAAAACTGAAGGCATGTTGAATACCCACATAACGTCCCTAAAAACAAAAATAAAGAATAAAAAGTCTCTAAACTTCTCATTACGGAGACTATCAAACTATCAAACATAAATGGAATGAATAGCAGAATAAATCCCAGTTTCAGCAATTCTCAGCTGACAGACAATCTGGTTTCACCATCCCCCATCTACTTCTGCTCCTCCATATCACACATAACCTTACCTGTCAATATCTCAGTATGTACTTCTGAAAGAGGACTCTTTAAAAACACACACATAGCCGGGCATGGTAATCCCAGGCATGGGAGGCCAAGGCAAGTGGATTGCTTGAGCTCAGAAGTTTGAGACCAGCCTGGGCAACAGGACAAAACACTGTCTCTACAAAAAAATACGAAAATTAACCTGGTGTGGTGGCACACACTTGTACTCCCAGCTACCTGGGAGGCTGAGGTGGGAGGATCACTTGAGCCTGGGAGACAGAGGTTGCAGTGAGCCGTGATGGCAAAACGAGACCCTGTCTTACAAACAAGAAAACACACACACATACAAAACATATACGAATTTCCCTTATTATCTTACAAACTTTTAAAAAAAGTTCATATAATGTCCTTTTTATTATTATGTCTATTCTCCATGGAAACATGAATAGCAATTGCCACTATTTACAAAAGCAGCTATTGTGTGCCAAACAGTTTACTGGGGGCTTTCCACATATTTTCCAATAAAATGCTTGCATCAATCATAGAAGTTGGTTATTATTACCCATCCATCCACCATCTCCCAGCTCAAGGAGTTTGAGTGTCCCAGCTAAGGTTCAAAGATGGGTCAGGCTGGCTGACCTAATCTTTATTTCCCACTCCTGGTTCTCCCATACCCGTCTTTACTATAGGGCTGAACTGTCCAATAGTGTGGACACTAGCCACGTGTGGCACAGTATTTAAAGGGTGGCTAACACCCAATTTGAGATGTGCTGTAAGATCCACAAAGAATTCAAAGACAGTATAAAAAAAGAATGTAAACTATCTCATTAGTAATTTTTGTATTGATTGCAGATTAAAATAAATTTTTTTGATACATAGGGTTAAATAAAATATATTATTAAAATTAGTTCCTGTGTGTATTAGTCCGTTCTCATGCTGCTAACAAAGACATACCCAAGACTGAGTAATTTACAAAAGAAAGAGGTATAATAGACTCACAGTTCTACTGTGGCTGGGGAGGCCTCACAATCACAGCAGAAGGTGACAGAAGACCAGGGTCATGTCTTACATGGCAGCAGGCAAGAGGGCTTGTGCAGGAGAACTCCCATTTATAAAACCGTGATCTCATGAGACTTATTCACTATCCCTAGAACAGCCATGGGAGAGCCCCGCCCCCATGATTCAATGACCTCCCACCAGGTCCCTCCCATGACACATGGGAATTATGGAAGTTATAATTCAAGATGAGATTTCGGGTAGGGGGACACAGCCAAACCACATCACCATGTCTCTTTACCTTTCTTAAAAAATCGTGGTAAAATACATGTAAGGTAAAATTGGCTGTCTTGACCAGTTTTGTGTGTACAGCTCAGTAGCAGTAAGCACATTCACACTATTGTGCCACCTACTGCCTCCCAAGGATGGACGGGTGATACCAGGGTGGTGAAAACCAGGCTTCTGGTTGTCCTCTGCATGATTACTCCCAAACAGGGAGGACACTTTGCAGCCAAATGGTGACCACAAATCAATTGCAGGGAATGTGTCTACTTTACACATATAGATTTACAAATTAGGACGTCCACAGCTGGATCGCTTAAGGTAGGAAACCTAAGCTATCAACAATAGGGAATTCAAGAAATTATGCAAAGACATTGAATGGAATCTTTGATGGTCATTAAAGTGATGTTCTGGAAGGCTATTTTATGATAGAAAGAGTATCTAATCTATATTATGAAAGGTGGAGGTCACAAAATAGTGTGATTTCTAATTTTGTAAAAGAATGTATATGTGGAAATAATCAAAATGTGAAGTGATAGGATTATGCATGACTTAATTTTTTTCTTTTTTTTTTTTTGAGACAGAATCTCATTTTGTTGCCCAGGCAGTGTTGTAATCCCGGCTCACTGCAACCTCTGCTTCCCTGGCTCAGGTGAACCTCCCATCTCAGCCTCCTGAGTAGCTGGGACCAGAGGCGGGCACCACTGCATCCAGCTAATTTTTGTATTTTTTCTAGAGACAGGGTTTCACCATGTTGCTCAGGCTGGTCTCAAACTCCTGAGCTCAATCGACCCAAAGTGCTGGGATTACAGAGCCTTAATTTTCTTATGTAGGCTTTTTCTATTGTTTCCCAGATTGCAAAGTAAAGGTTTATTTCCTAATTAGGAAAATATAAAGTGACATATTAAGAAAAATAAGGCTCCTGCTTCAAGGTGAACAGACTGTTGCTTTGTCTGGAATCTCCTGTGCCTCCTTTGTTGTCTTATGGAGAGTTGTGGCAGGGGAAGCTAGAGGAATGTTGGGAGGGGTAGGGGGGAGCTGAATAGGAGCTTCTGAGACATAAATCCTAGAGCTGTCGCTACCCTCCGTGCCCTGGCCTTCCCTGAGACCCTGGAAGCCAGGAACCTGCCCTCTGCTCCCAGGTGCTCAGTGAAAACTCCAGGTTTAGTAGCTTCTGATGCTGGCAGACCATCGACCCTCTTGATTAAAATGCACCATCCGCATAACTCACTAATAGAATTAGAAGGCAATTCCTCCCTCAAATGGGCTGCGGTTGAGGCTGCACAAACAACATGTGTTTTGTTCCACTTTGATTTGGCCTAATGTGTTGGTAAAAGGGTCCATTCCTGAGATGTCTTGTACTTAATTACGTATGAACATGGCAGAGAGTGGAGGCCCCGAACAACATGCCCAGTGGTTGATTAAGTGAGCATCCAAATGGGCAATCAATAATTTACTAAAATATTTAAGATACCTCCTGGCTTCCTGTGATGGGAAGAGTACGGCTCACGTGTGGACCTTCATTGCCTGTTCTGCAGGTGGAGGTCTCCCCTGCTTTTCGGGTCTCTCTGCTTCTGAGCTTGTGCACATCTGCCCACTTTTTCCATAGCTAGACAGTGGACTTGTAAAAAGAGATCTCATCACATGACACCCCTGCTTTAACCATCTATTGCACTTGCCTGCCTCACCTATGGAGGCAAGCTCGGGATACACGACAGTTATTCCATAAATGCCATCCAAGGCCTTTCTGGCGTCTTGCTGCAGGCTCCATGCTCTATGTGGCTTCTCACTCTGGAGACTTTGCTCTGGCCAGCCCATCCTCCCTTACCTCTACCCCCATTTCACCTGGTCAGCCCCTACGTACCTGTGGTTCAGGCCTCCTCTCTCCAGGAGGATGCTCTGACCATCCTCTCTGGGGACTCCAAAATTTTTCATGTAGTCTCTTACCTTACACTTGAACCTCGCTGTGTTTTATGTTCTGATTGTGTCTGCCACCCCCACCAAACTGTGGGCCGGTGCCGTGAGAAGCCTGGATTTTTTTTTTGAGTCTCTCTCTGTCTCCAGGCTGGAGTGTAGTGACACAATCTCACCCTACTGCAACCTCTGCCTCCTGGGTTCAAGTGATTCTCCTGCCTCAAGCCTCCAGAGTAGCTGGGACTACAGTTGCACCACCATGCCCAGCTAATTTTTTTGTATTTTTAGTAGAGACAGGGTTTCACCATGTTTGCCACACTGGTCTTGGTTTCTTGACCTCGTGATCTGCCCGCCTTGGCCTCCCAAAGTGCTGGATTACAGGTGTGAGCCACCGCGCCTGGCTTTTACTTGGATCTTTAGTTAACCCTTTTATTAGGAGGATACTGCCTAATAAATGAATGAATTAGAAGCGCAAGAGTCCTGGCATGGTGGTTATGATCAGAGTTGATTGTTAAAGATTCTCTCCCTGTCCTCCTTGAATTAACAAGTTCCTCTGAATCACTTACCCTTGGATTGTTAGCTTCAGAGGGGATTTGCTTTCTTATGCTCTAGCTGCAAGAGCTGAGGTCTGTGAGGGTTAACTCATCTGCTTGAAAGATACCAATGGGGCCACAGGCCCTAGCCTATGACGATTTCCTGACTTCCAGGGTCCTCTTTGTCTCTGGGATCATGTGGGTCATTGTCCTCAGGGTCATCACTGTCAGCATCAACATCGTGTCAAAATCATGATAGGAAGGAAATAAGAGGAAAAGTTCAGAAAGGACTAAGAGAGGATTCTTTACCGTATTTGTTTTAGATTAGTTATAATAAACTTGGTTCTAAGCAATTTAAAAGTGATCGTTGTTCTGAACCTTAAACAGGTAAACATGGAAGAACACAAAACCCACTTCAGATATTTTCAGTGATATTTATTGGGCTGTACCATTGACTCCCCAGATGTTTAGCAAAATGTTGGGCACGTTCAATATATATTTGTTGAGTGACTAAAACAAATGCCCACTCTGTCCCCAGAACTGGATGCTGCCTTAATTTAGTCCTCAGAGCAACCTGCAAGGTCTTAAGTGTTATGCCACACTGATTACGATATGTGGCTTAGTTACGTTGTGGCTTATCCAAGGCAGATTTGATTTTAAATCTCTCTGGTGACATTCCAACTATCGAATGCATTGCTCTGCATCTAGTGAATCCTTAATAATTATTAATTAATGAGGGCGCCTTCTCAGTCTGAATGCTTAAACCACACGCTCTCTGAATATGATGGGAGTTGCAGCATATTTTAATTAAATACTGACAACTTTAATTCTGATTGCTCATTCTAATACTCCTGAGCTAATAGCACCAAGCTAATGGCTTGTTCATTTTGGAAGATATTAACAGCGGGGCATTGCCTTTTACCCAAACATAAGATCATAATAATTAAAATCTGATATTGCTCGAAATGAACTCCTTTAAAGTAATTTATATCCCACAAACACACACAGATGCAGGCATGTAAGTGCCAACATTCCCAAGAATTTACAGCCCCTTAGAGAAACTCTGTCCATTC
Organism: Cheracebus regulus; assembly: GCA_963574635.1. NCBI lineage: Eukaryota > Metazoa > Chordata > Mammalia > Primates > Pitheciidae > Cheracebus > Cheracebus regulus. Next base: position 1,830 of record CAUYQU010011458.1, on the reverse strand, counting down.
CTTTCCAAAATGAAAAGTTTTCCGTTGACGTGATGAAAGACTCCATACTAGGTTCAGGGGAAATGTGTATTTCCACTGATCAATTTCTGAGTTTCCCAGAAGAGGGGAGCCACAGAGAAATCCTGAAAACTAATGGTTGTGGGAGCGAAGTCTATTTGTACTTTATTGCACCAATCAGAGTCTAAACCACTGAATCAGAGAGTGAGACAAAGAAAAATCTTATTGTATGTGTGGGGGAGTGGGGAGCAGGCGGGAGACTGAGCATGAGAGAGAGATGGGATCTGCATATACAAAGAGATGGAATAATTTGGAGAGAGGATCCAAGAAAGCAAATATAACATATTGCATTGATTAATGCCTTCCACCAACTTACACTGAGCACTTATTGAGTCCCAGGTATTGGAGACTTAATGGCGTTTGTGCTAGGATATGATCCTTAATGAGAGGTCCATGTTTGGGCTTGGGGGGTGGTGCTATGAACCTCCTGAAATTGTATGTAAAATCTCATGTTTGTGGGCACATGTGGGTGAGGTTAGAAATAGATTGGTCCTTTTTTTTCTGAGGACAAAGTATACAGCATGAGTCACATTTTCTAATCCTTTGGGAACCCCCAAAAGATAAGTAACCAAGATAATAGAATTTGACTCCTCTACTCTTTCCCTAGAAAGAATGAATGAACCAAAGTCAAAACCAAAACAAGGCAATGAACAAAGATATTTTTCTTTAGTTTTACTTCCTTTACTTTTGTATAGTCAAAAAGTATTTTCTACCAAAACCTTAGGAAAAAGCCTCACCTTTACATTCCAAAGGCAATAAAAAGGCTACCAAGATCAGGTGTGGTGGCTCATGAATATAATCCCAGCACTTTGGAAGGCGGAGGCGGGCGGATCACCTGAGGTTGGGAGTTTAAGATAAGCCTGACTAACATGGTGAAATCCCATCTCTACTAAAAATACAAAAACTAGCTGGGCATGGTGGCATGTCCCTGTAATTCCAACTACTCAGGAAGCTGAGCAGGAGAATTGCTTGAGCCTAGATGGCGGAGGTTGCAGTGAGCTGAAATTGTGCCACTGTACTCCACCCTGGCCAAGAGAGCAATACTTATCTAAAAAAAAAAGCCACCAAATATAGTGAATTATAGGATACAATTCATTGACAAGCTATTAGCAATGAGGTCACGTCATTAGAGACAATTTGAACTAATAATCCCATTGCTAATCCTTGCTTGAGTCTGTGTAAATAATTCTGAGTGGGATGAGAAGCAAAAGTCACAGAATCTTCTCCAGCTATGCTTTTCTGAGTGTTTATTATATACCAAGCATTATTTCAAAAGCTTTACCTGTAAGGTGTAACTAAACCTCATAGCTATTTTCTGGAGATAGGTATTATTACCAGCCCTATTTTACAGACAAGAAAACAGGTTCAGCGTGGTTCAATAACTTGTTTAAAGTTCCACAGCTAGAAGTTTCCTGTTATCTTCATCCCTTCCCTTAAGAAAAGCTATAAATGGGCTGGGTGCAGTGGCTCACGCCTGTAATCCCAGCACTTTGCGAGGCTGAGGTGGGTGGATCATGAGGTTAGGAGATCCAGGCCATCCTGGCTAACATGGTGAAACCCTGTCTCTATTAAAAATACAAAAACAAAATTAGTTGGGCATGGTGGCACGTATCTGTAGTCACAGCTACTCAGGAGGCTGAGGCAGAAGAATCACTTGAACTGGGAGGCAGAGGTTGCAGTGAGCCAAGATTATGCCACTGCACTTCAGCCTGGTGTCAGAGTAAGACTCCATCTCAAAAAAAAAAAAAAAAAAAATTTAAGTTCAGCCTGGAA